>JACXGM010010073.1:0-15142 GCA_016801145.1 Umbra pygmaea | reverse complement strand
GCTGAGACAAGGGGCAGCTGGAGGGGCACCGGCCCTCCTCACGGACTCTGAGCTCACAGCCCTGGATGAACTGTACAAACTAGTTGGGCCCGAACGGGACCAAAACACTAGGTTAGCAATGGGAAGAGTCGTTAAATATGTCTTGAAATTGGTAGAGGCCCATTTTCTCAGCAATCTGTCAAATGCAAACATGGGGAGAGGGGGGGTTAGAATTTGGGTCTTTGTTTTTTTATTCTTTATGCTGCTCAGTGATAAGTGTTGTTAAGAAAAGTTAACCAAAGCCTGACACATTTTAGCATTAATGTCAGCCTTTGGAAAGCACAGGAGTATAAAACGTGTTTTTCTTACACCACAACTCTTTTGCAGGTTGTCTGAGCAGTATGAAGAGGCGTCCCATCACCTCATCAATCTGTTGGATGGCAAGGACAAGGAAGTGGCAGGGACAACGTGTGAGTAGGACCAGCAGGGATGTCACGTTCTCCAGTGTCCATGGGGACATGCTCACGACACTTAAGCAAAGGGCTGTGTTATATTTCCCAAATGATCGAATAGCCAATGACGAGCTGGCATCTTATAACTAAGGAAGCCACTTATGACATGTCTTCACTTCTTAAATTTACTAATATTATTTCACCTTTATTTTACCAGGCAGTTTGACTGAACTTATTCTAATTTCTAGCAATGGGCTGGAGAGAAGTGGGGGGAGGGAAGGGGATGAATGAGCCAATAGAAAGATGGGGATGATTAGGTTGCCATGACGGTATGAGGGCCAGATTGGACATTTGTCCAGGACACCAGGGTTAACACCAACTCCTACAATAAGTGGCCACAGAGAGTCAGGACACCCGTTAAACATCCCAAAGACTGCTCCCTAAACTTGGCAAATGTCGCCTTGACTGCCTTGGGTTTTTGGAAACAATATTTAGACTAGAGGGACTATTGCCCACTAACGGCCCTTCAACACCATTTCCAGCAGCATTTGGGGTGCTATACTGCTGGTTAGGCTAGAATTATATAGCTAGCTTACAAAGACTTGCAATGTATATTAGACAGCATGGGTTGAGTTTGCGAAAATCTTGGTTTACTATAAGGTTTTAGAAAGAAAGCCAGCAAGGTCTGTTTTTCCCCTCGACTTGATTCACTTAATGGACAAAAAACACTCCTGTCTGATGGACTGTTTTAATGGTTCTATGCAAGACTTTGTTTTTAACGATTTGTAATGTGACACTCCTTCACAGGCCCTTTTCCATCTCCTAGTCTGGCCATGAGCTGTTACAAGGCAAAATCAGTTTATCTCCTTTACACTCAAGACTACACTGAACACTCCAACTGCTTCTGCAATGCAAGGCTTGTGCAGAGTTCCATAAGAAATCAATAAACCTCTGGTGTATCAGTGCTTTTATGCTGCAGGTGTAATCAGGGGCGTGGCCGGGAATTTTGGGCCCCATGACAAAATAATCCAATTTCGCCCCCTCTGTGCAGCTGTTGTCACCATATCTATTTTTTGGGGCCCTTGTCAGTCTCTGGGTGTAATCGGGGCGTCACTGGTACTAGCTTTCTGATGCTGAGGCCTTGAGTGAACATAGTATCCTGCTAGGTGTTGGTCTTCCCCTTTTTTAAAACTGAATTTATTTGCTTATCTCAACTGATTGAAGTACCACCTGCTATTAATTTGACCTGTGATGTCTGCAGTCTTCTCAGGTACCCCTATTGGTCTACGTACCCCTGGTTGGGATCCACTGGTATAAATTGCCCGACACCCATAAAATTGCAGAGAATATTTAAGTGCCATATGACCATGGTGCATTCTGGCCTTTTTTCAGCAAAGGAAGGGTGCTAGTAGGCACGTCCCGTGCTGTTAGCAGCACATTGGCCTTTGGTGCCCGTATGGAGACTATAACGCTGGTTGAGAAACACGACCAACTACTGCTTCACAGCTCTATGACAGTAATGGTGTTGACCTCATTCTCCTTAAGAAGGCTGGAATTCAACAAAATTAACTGTAGTAAATAAGTCCAGCAACTAGTTAGAGCAAGCATTTAACATGCAACACTAGAGGGACACTTGACTGGGGCTGGTGATGGGTTTACTGGGTCACTGTGACAGTCTAAAGGGGATTTGTCTTTGCATCAGCAGGCTGTAGTAGGGTTGAAGTCCAGCATATTAGTCTCACCAGGGACACTGCTCCTTTTAGTATTCCTAATGGTGTTCTCTGTTCCCCAGACAAAGCACTTAAGGACAGCCTGGATCGGGTGCTGCAGAGCGGGTACTTTGACAAGTGCCAGTCCCAACAGAATGGATCGTGTGAGGAGGAGAAGGTGGAAGAGGAGGAGCCTGCTGTAGTGGAAGAGGAATCGTCAGAGAAGACTGTGGACCCAGGTCAAGCGCTTTGATAGCTGTTAGAAACGTCTAAATGGACACACCCAGTGTATCAGCTTAGCTGCTCTGGATCCATGGCCGTGTCCAGAAACGTGCACTTTCTTGTCTGTTTTTCTTTAAATGCAACACAAATGTAGCAGTTACTGAAAATACACATGCTTTTTGTTTTGTTAGCATATTGTAATATTTGTTAATTTGTAAGCAATACATGTTTGTTTAGCTTAAATTTGTTAAGTTTTCATTTTAAAGCAATACTGCTGTAGATGTTTAGCTCCCTTTAAGTTTGTATTTTTATTTTGACCACCTCTACAAATTTCCCAAATGGGACAATAAAGATGTTAAATGATTGAACATCTTTCGTCCTGCATTCTGAAAGTTATTTTTCTTTATTCCAGAGGGTGAAATAGTTGAAGAGTACGTAGAACCTATTGAGGTGGAGGCAACAGAGGTGAGGGCAATTGTATTCATTAAGGGCAAATGATTTGATACATTTTTCAACTACAATGGTAAAACAAGTTTCCTATTGGAGAAATTCAGAAATTGCCTTTGTGTTTCAGGCTTTCAAAAATATTACTTATTTTTTCCACAAAAATGGTGGTTGCCGTTTTTGCCAACAGAACACATCAGTCATGCAACTGTTTGTGACTCGGCTGGTTTTTGACAGCGGCCATCTTGTTTCTGTTTCAGTTCGTAAACAGACAGTTCATTCCAGAAGCAGCGTACTGCAGCAGCAGTGACAAGGAGCAAGACCAGTGGACCACAGAAGCTGAGGTAAGATGCTCCAGGTCTCTGAAGCGTCATTGCATTCCTCCCCATTTTGTCAGTTGAGGTACTAAGTCAAGGGACTTCTATCAAGATTAGGAGTACTAATGAAAGATCCCTTTAGCCTTTTTATGTTGTAATATTCCGTGGTGACGGGGAAGGTACTAAAAGCATTAGGACACTGGATTGAACACACTTGGTAAAAGAACTGCTGGATCAGCTGACAAAACACCCATTGTAAAACTGAGTAAGTGCTTGTGTTGCTTTTGATTCATGTTTGTGGTCATTGTCTTGTTGACAGGTCCATCTACAGTTAAGTCTCTTGGCAGAAGCAACCAAATGTTGGGCTGTAATATCCTGATAGTGAAAGTTATTGTTCCTAACAAGCACCAATGGACCACTAATAAGAAAACATCCTCAACACATCAATGATTCAATACATTGTTTTATTGTGGTTATTTCGTGCATTTCCTTGCAAGCAGTTGACATTTCTATATTTTTATATTATGTGCATTACCTGATTTTGTGGTGTTCAACAACCATGAGGCTCCTTTCAGCTGAAAGCTGTTTGGTTTTACCCATGGTAATAAAGGCAAAGGAATTTCACATGCGTGTAAGTAACTGGTGAAAGGCCTCACTATAGTTCCTGAAAACTGTAAATGCAAGCTTACAACTGGGCTGTTCACTCGTTTACTAACATAGTCTGTACTCTAAACCCCCACTCTAAATGTGACTGCTAGCGCTTATCCAGAAATGTTCCACTTCAAGGCCAAATGCGATACTGTCACTGCGAATTTCTTGAAAATAAAGCAGTCCTTTCCAATGAAATGTGAGAATTATGCATGTGTTTAGGTTCAGACATCGCTACCGCTATAGCTAGTGCTATGTAGAGTCCTGACTGGAAAGAGTCAACATTTCAACCCATAACAGCTGAGATGCATTTCAACCACTAATGTTGTCGCCCTAAAACATCTGTGCCCCTGTGTAGTTTATATAATAGCAGTCTGTGTGGGTCTAGGACAGAACTCCATTTGAATATGGGTGGGTTATGTCACTGGTTAAGCAAAGTTCAGTGTATGGTTGAATCGGCTTGTCTGCCAGTACATAATTGTCATTCTCAAGTTTTAAAGCTTGTTAATATACAACTTCTTTCTCCCAGCTCTCAGTGGATGTTTTGAGTTTGCTCTGACTTTATTTGCCCCGCCCTCAGGTCGTCATCGACGCCCAGCAACAGCCCGTACACTCGACCCCGCCCCCGGTTGCTCTGGAGCCCCCTCCCCTAACCCCTCCCGCCACACGGCTGGCAGACCCAGTGGTGCGGAAGCAAGCAGTGCAGGACCTGTTATCTCAGATGCAGGGTCCTTACAACTTCATGCAGGTACGAGTCCCAGCCGTCGCCCTCATCCACACTGTTAGGCTGAGTGTCAGGTGGCTGAGTAGTTAGGGTGATGCACATGTAATCGAAAGGTGGGCCAAATGTTGTGCCCCTGAGCAAGGAACTTAACCCTGTCGTTCCTGGGTATGTCCCTGTATCTACTTTGTGTTCTGGATCGAGCATTTGATACATTCAAAATGTACTAGTTTGAGGTAGACATTTTTCCTTATTGCTTATGCTTTTTAAAGTGTGTACGGGCCTCCAGCCCTATCGTTATGTAGAGCAACAATTATTTTTCAGATCCTCAGTTCTTTGCCATGAGGTGCCATGTTGAACTTCCAGTGACCAGTATGAGGGAGTGTGAGAGTGATAACACCAAATTTAACACACATGCTCCCCATTCACACATGAGACCTTGTAACACTAACGAGTCACATGACACTGGGGAGGGAAAACGTCTAATTGGGCCCAATAGGCTATATGCACAGCTCCACTACTTCCTGAACTTAAGGCAGCTCCTTGTTTCCTGTCTTACATTACTGGACCAACTGATTAATCCATGTGTGTCACAATGGTCGAACACAAGTAGATTAATCAGTTTGTCCAATAATGAAAGACAGGAAACAAATAAGCTGCCTTAAGTTCAGGAAGTAGTGGAGCTGTGCATATAGCCTATTTGGGTTTACTCGTTGCCAGCGGTTTAGACCTTAATGGCTGTGTGAGTTATTTTGAGGGGAGCAATTTTACACTAATGCAAGCTGTACACTCACTACTTTACATTGAAGCAAAGGGTCATTTCTTCATTGTCACATGAAAAGTTATAATCAAATATTTACAATGTTAGGGGTGTACTCACTTTTGTGAGATACTGTATGTCATTTTCAACTTTTGACCACAACTGTAGAAGATATCAGGCCCTCATGCCACCCTCTTGGAGTCTGTTTGACAGTTTGGTCATAAACATGTAGACCAGTAGCTCACTGGATGTCATTTTGTCTGCCTCTGGAAGAATCAGTCAGGCAGGATAATTAAGAAGAGAGCAATTGTCTGTGGCCACCACCTGCAAAACTATTCCCTTTTTGGGGGTTGTCTTGTTGTTGCCTCAGTGCACCGCGTGTCACTCATTTGCACCAAAACAGGTGACATTGATTTAGAATCACTTATGCTTCCAAGCTGGACAGATTGAGATCCCTGAAGTTTAATTGACTTGGTGTTATACTGTGATTATTGAGTGTTCCTTTATTTGAGCAGTGTATTTTTCTTTTTGTCTTGCGTCCATCTAACCAGGGTTAGGGTTTGCCTCATGGGCCATTTTCAGTATACAGCCTGAAATCAGGGCATCAAGTTGAGGGAGGACTTGAGGTAACTGTTCCTTTCTTTCCTCAGGAGTCCATGCTTGAGTATGATTCTCAGCCCATGGACCCAGCGATCGTGTCCGCACAGCCCATGAAGCCTCCTGCTCAGAATATAGGCCTTTCTCAGATGGGCTGTACCCGAATCCACACAGAATCACGTCTCTCGCCACACAGCACGGTTCCCGCCCCACCAGAACCCAACCAAGTGAGTGGTGCTGTAGACTCTGTTACCCAGAAGTCAAAGTCTGATGTTCACTTCCTGTTTTATAACTGGGTGGAGTGCCAGTAGCAGTCCTGTTTTGAGGAATGGGCCGACCTGTGTTGAGTCGCGTGCTGATTTATTTTACAACGTGTCCTGGGCAAGTCATTATACTTTTAAATGTTAAGTAATTTAGCCCATTAGAATTATTATTCTTTTCCATATTGATTGAAAAGGCCTATTTTCTAAGTTTGTGTATGTATATACAGCTCAGTAAAAAAATGGCAGCATCTCTACATGTACGGCTTCCATTCCAGTGTGTTGAATTCCAACACAGGCACACCTCATTCTGCTGATTAGCTAATCACTTGAGCCAAATCACAACAATGAGAACTACCACTGCTGTGTCCATCACTATCCTCTTGGAGGGCAAATACTGTGCTAGTAGTACCTCAAATGTAATGAGAATATAAAAACGCGATTGAACATGCCACGGTTTGAGTGAGGAAAAGGGTTTAGTTCTGGCTTTACTGGCGGAGGGATACAACGAGCATCCTGACGCTTCCTACCGTAATGTCAAAGACTGCGCTTCATAAGCCCAGGATCAAGCAGCAGACATCAGGGACAACAAAGCTACACACACACAGCAGAAGGTGAAAAGTACTCCACTGACCAGGATTACCAACTCAATCTAATGTCCCAACCATAGGATGGCATCATGTGACCTACAAAGAAAATGGCAAATGGCAGCAGTGTAAGGCGATGACGCCTCAATGCGAAAGACTGGTGGAGATTATGTCAAGACACATGAATACTGTGATTGGAAATCACATTCCACCAAATATAAATTTCTGAACTCCTGTCCAGGTTTACACATTGGTATTGTTTAAAAATGAATAACTTTTCTTTGCACTATTTGAGGTCTGACAATGCATCTGTTGTTTGACCAGCTGTCATTTTCTCCAAATAAATGAGTTGAATGACAATTATTTTTAGAATTTGGGAGAAATGTTGTCAGTAGTTTATGGAATAAAACATGTTCATTATACCCAAACACTGACCTATCAATAGAAAATCCAGAGGACCTGATGACTGTGCAGTGTTCTATTTTCTTTATTTTTTCAGAGCTGTATATGTGTGTAAATGTTAATCTTTAGGCGTCCCAAACCCCAAATTTACTTGTACAGATGTTCCTGAAAGGTGATGTAATGAACGCAGCCTTTGTTAATTTGATTCTATTTCCTATCCAGGTGTGCATGGTAACCTCCACACCGCCCCCTATGTACCAGTCATCACACACGCCAGAGCCACGCCCACAAACGGAATCCATCGATGCCATCCAGGTAAATGAGACACCAATGTTAGGAAGGAAGCAAAACTGAAGCCACCGAACTGGGCTCCTACAGTCCGATAGAACACTATTCAACTTCTTGGTAGATGCGGTTAGAGCTCAGGTTGGTTCTGTGATGTAAAGGCAGTCTGGTGTATTTTGTAGCAGTGGTGTTTAGAGGGAGAATAAAAAATACACCTGCCAGGTTGCTCTAGCCATGTTAGCAGCTGGTTACATGCAGTGCTGGACAATTGGAGCCATCCTAAGGGTGAAATATGAGTGCAGTTTGGAGTTTGCGTGAAAGCTCTTTGACCCGTCTTCCTGCTCTGGCTACAGGCTTCCATGTCGCTGGCGTCCGAGCAGCAGCCCAGACCCTCATCTCCGGCCCAGCAGCAGGGCTTCCAGCCAGCCTCAAAATCCCCCCACAGCTCTGGGATCAACGTCAACGCAGCACCTTTCCAGTCCATGCAAACTGTAAGGGACAGCTTGTACCTGTTACACTGTCAGACATGCGTTAAGGAGGTGGATACAGGGTCTGGAATGATTTTGGCCCTGTTTTTCACATGTTAGAGCACGTTGTGGGTTGTAGTAATCTGTTTTTATGTATAGAGGAAGTCTGAGTGAGAAGTTAGGTTCTCAGTTTGTTAGGTGTAGTAGGTTATCAAACAAGGAATTTTGAATGTGATTCCCCCCCCCCCCCAGTCATTTGTCCCTATTAAGGGTCGTTAGGATCCATTGTGTCAGTACTTGGGTGAACATCAGGCCTCATCTGTGCCAGCCCTAAATGTAGATAATTAATATCTAAACATGTATGAAACTAGAACAATCTATGCTAAAACAAATGTAGTTGTTCAGTGGATAAGTGTTGGTCAACCCCTGTATTGAAACGTGTTGTATTTGGAATAATGTAGTTTTGCAGTTGTCACATCATTCTAGTTTAACTCCATTGTTTCCATTCTCTATTCGTTTTGGATTTTCTATTCTTTATTTGGAACCATATCTAGGAGAATTCTAGCAGGTCTTACTGGATTGGTTCCTTTAAAAAATCATATAAACGGCCTGAACGACTCCTTATAAGATAGCTTATTAAAACCGTTAAATGTCATGAGTCCTATAGAATCCTATAGGACAGTTGTCCTCAAACCCTTCCACGGAGGGCCTAGTGTATGCAGGGTTTTGCTTTTACCTTGTACAAGCCTGATGAAGTAGCTCCCTAATTGGTTAGGATCTCCCCTCACCTGGCAGTCTAGGTCCTAATTATGCTCTAATTGAAGGGAAAGACAAAACCTGCATACACTAGGCCCTCCATGGAAGGGTTTGAGGAGCACTGCTATAGGAGCACACAATGGTTTTTTTCGCAGCGAGGACATTAAAGGTCTAAAGCTATTTTTATTTTTCCCCCTTTTGTAATCTACACAAGATAACGTACTAACTACAGCTGTAGTTTAACTCCTAGTTAGCCATCAGGTGAAAAGTCTGACTCAGTGCGCCATCACTTTGACATGAGCTGCATCACTTCTAACCATGACCGGATAAACTGGACAGCGTGCTCTGTACCTAGCGCATGAAGGCACCACAAGCTGAAAAACTTTAAGAACAGCGTCATAAACAGACAAATGCAGACAAATGCAATTCAAGTGTGAAACAATGTTAATGTCTGAATTTTTTTGCATTTATACATTTCTTTTTTTATTATTGGTGTGGCGGCAATGGCGTGGTGCAGCAACACTGTAAAAGGAACGCAGCGGAAAGGCTAGTTCACCTCCATTGGGCGAAGGCAGTGTTTAAACATTGGCAAAGTAACACAACCAGTGATAAATATTGGAACGGGTTCAGCTTAGGTTTTGAATTCCTGTTTTGTGCTTTTCAAGACAGGCAGGATATAGCAGTGTGGAAGGATCAATTAAAGTGAAAAAAATTATGCAATATTTACTTCTGTGTTTCAGAGATTTCTTAACTAATATTAGATGTGGTCCAAAATCAGATGAGACACGTTTTACAGCAGTGTGGGTGGATGGCATCACAAACGATTAATATTGAAATGATCATAGTGTTAAAAGAAAAACAGTACTTAACAGTAAGAGTGAATGCCTGCCTGTGACAAAGGGTGTAAATATGAACATGTTTTAATGTTCTCATGATCTTAGTTGGTCTCCGTGCATGTTAGAACTGTCTGCTCAGTGTCTCAACAAGGCTTTCTGGTCCCTCAGGTGTTCAACCTCAATGCCCCTGTCCCGCCAGCCAATGAGACGGAGACCCTGAACGTGGCCAGCCAATACCAGAACAGCTATGGCCAGCAGGGCTTCAGCAGCCAATCACAGCAGCTTCCTGTGGAACAGACAGAGATGCAGACAGAACAGCTACAGTCTGGTACGTTTGTAAACGATACTAAATGTATTGAGTCTCTAAATCCACCCTGTTTTACCTGACCGGTCATGGTGTCCAGACATCAGTGTGTGGCTGAACACTCCTGTCCCAGAGCTTTGTTAAACATCAAGACTGGTAACTGAGCAGCTGGGGACTTGATGACTGCCTCAATTTGCTCAATTTCTCCTTTGGACAGAGTTTGTACTCTAGTGTCTGCTAGCAGTGGCTCAAATATGTGAAATAATTGTATTCATTGTTCCTGTTTTTGGTCAAATCACGATTTGCACAAGGACATTGCTTGAACATGGAGATGAAAAACAAGGATGAATATTTGAATGATGTAAGATTTACTACTTTGTTTCTAAGATTACAATATGTACAATACAGTGTGCCAGATTAAGATTAGTGTGTCCCAAACCATAGTATGCTGGAAGTGCTTGGATGGCCTGCTATTTCCAGGGGATTATCATAGTATGCCACCAGGCATGGTTGTTAGGTTAATACAGCTCCTTGAGCAAGGAAAGACTCCAGATCAGATCATTTGACCAAAAGTAACAAACTAGCGTAAAACCATAAAGTTGCTAGCATGTTAAGACTGCAACAACTGTACTTTATAAACTAGAGGTATTTGCATAACTGGTGCAGTTTAGACATGTTCAACCAAAGCCAGAAGTTACTGTTTAGGAATTAGTAGCTTCTCGCTAACATCAATAAAACAATGCTTAATGTTGGCTTGCTAAAATATTGGCGGATTTACTGTTTAAGATGCAATGTATTGGTGCGGTAATGTGTCCCAATACTGTCACACTGGTGGACACTTTACTTAACAGTATGTACATGTAGGATGTGTATTGAGACGCTAATCTGGTCTCTCTACCACTTTAGTGGTCGGTGCCTTCCACCCTCAGGACCCCTCACTCCCCAGCCAGGCACTGTCCCAGCCGCAGCAGGGGGCTCCAGGGTTTGTTCCCGGGGCCGGCCGCCAAGCCCAGTCCTTCTACAACAGCAGAGGCATGACCCGTGGAGGGCCCCGTAACGCCCGCGGCATGGCCAACGGGTACAGAGGACCCTCTAACGGCTTCAGAGGTACAACAGCCTCTAGTTTACAGTATCGCAATACTCTTTGCTAATATTAAAATAAATTATCAGATACCAAAATGTGTTTTTTTAGATAACATATCCAAAGATCACTAAAACATGTCAATAGATGTACAGGCACATTGATCAGTCTGTATCATAATGACAGTATGAATTTGTTCTGTATTTCCTCAAAGCCTACTGTGCCATCAGTATAATACAATACTTCAAGGCAGTTTGCACAATCATTTCCCGGCGTTTAGACGCAGACGTGTAGTTGGCAAACCTCACTAGTCATGTGCATTATCTTTACACATATGTTGTCAATTGGCTGAAAAGTGCATTATGGGTAATGTAGGCTTAGCAACTGTGTGACAACGTAAATGTGATTGGTTGGCCATCTTCTCTTTTGAATCTGTCGTTCAGACAGGAAACTAGCAGTGCAGTCTACCAAGCTGAACATGATGCTTTTTGATCCCTATAACAATAGTGAAGTTAGAGCAATGGTGTAACTTCACATGGTGATATTGGCTTTGTGGTGTTGTTTTTCAAGGGAGAAGAGGCTGATGTTGATGTTACATGACTAGAACAATGAAATGCAGAGAAATCTATGATCCATCATATACATTAATTTGCCTTTTGCGAT
Source organism: Umbra pygmaea (assembly GCA_016801145.1). Taxonomy (NCBI): domain Eukaryota; kingdom Metazoa; phylum Chordata; class Actinopteri; order Esociformes; family Umbridae; genus Umbra; species Umbra pygmaea. The sequence goes on along the minus strand of JACXGM010010073.1, from coordinate 3,652 downwards.
TTATATCACACAATTGGGTGGATTACTTATTCAGTGTAATCCTTAGGTATACATTTTAAATTGTATTATTAATACAATTTGGAAAGTTTTAGGTGAATTGCCATGCTTTTGTTATAGTAGTCAATGTTTTTGGCAGATTCTTTGGATGAATAACTCAAATGTTTAGCATGGTCTAAGAAGCAGAAAATTGCAAATACTTCCAGAACCGTGAGAACCGCAATGCAGTATGTATCGGCACAGAAATATTGTGACATTGTATTGTGATGTCACGCAGTTCCCAGCCCTAATGTCACACTAGGGGTGGAACGGTACATCTATTCGAATTGAATCGAAACGGTGCATGAATTTACACAGAGAATACACGGTATAAAAATAAATTAAACTTGTGTGCAAATTAATTTATGTAATGCGGAACCACCGTTAGATACGCGAGTTGTTTACGGACACCTAATCTGTAGCCCCGCCTTAGCTCTGAAGCTAAGCAGCTGAGCTCCACTTATGTATGCAGTTTTTTGTCAGGTCGACGGTCCGGTAATTGAGTCAGCACTTAAAGCGAGTATTGGTGGCGACCCACAAGAGTTGGAGGACCCGCTGACATCTAAGATCACAAGTTTGGGGAAATGTCGGTTTCCCAGTCACAGTCATAGATTGTATATATCGGTTACAGTAGTGCAGGCGATAGTGTTGGATAAGATGAGGACTGTGTGTCAGCGTTGTTCAGCAGTTGTTGGGTATGTGAGTGGAAATACATCTAATATGCTAACGGATATCCGACGCAATCACCCAGATATGCTACCTCAGGGGAGAAACTGTATGACACTAGATGGTACAGCTTGAGAAATGCAAAATAAAAACGCTTTTCCCTCCATTGTACCAAACCGTGATGTATGAACCGAACTGTGACTTCTGTGTATTGTTCCACCCCAGTCAAACTAAATACTGCAGGGCCATCGCTTCAATATTACCTGGGTTTTCTTCTGTATGGGGCTTATATACTCGATCAATTTATTTGATGTTACTTGGAGTGGGAAGCCTGTACTTTATCATTCAGCAGATGCTCTTCAGAGTGACTTTGTTTAGACACATCCCCTGAGGCTTACTGTAAAGTGCCTTGCTCTAAGGCACCACTAGATTTGGCCCCCTAGGGAATCAAAATCCTACCAGTTCCAAGTTTAACTCCTTGCTGTTTTTAATTTACTGCCAGTGGATAGTTTACTAATCCAGTCGATATGGCTAACTAGTTTAATAATCCGTTCCAGGTGGTTATGATGGTTACCGGCCTCCCTTTGCAAACACTCCTAACTCTGGATATCAACAGGCCCAGTTCAGCACACCTCGAGACTATTCTAACGGTGGCAACTACCAACGAGGGGTAAATAGCCTTTAAATAACCTTTAAACTTACCACTCTCAGAAGGGTCTGCTGGGGAGGGGGGCTGAACTTCATTCCCTTGACGAAAGTAGTCCCCCTTGTGTATGCCAAGAGTGAACTAGGCTGAGCGAAATCACACTGAAGTAGGTAGATGAGTTAATGTCAGAGGCAACGTCTTAACTTTTTTATTTTATAGGTATCTGCAGGAGCTTTATCAGATAACTGTCAACATCGTGTTCTGTTTTTTCCTTCAGGATGGTTATAACCAGAACTACAAGCGCGGTCCAGGCCAGGGACCCAGAGGAGTGTCCAGAGGAGGAAGTGCCCAGCCTGTGAGATCCTGAGAACCGCTCGCGTTTTACCGACTGACCCTGCCAGTTCTAGTTCACTCTGTACCCAGTCTTCCTGGTACCAACATTTTAATGCTGTCAGATTTAAAGCGACCTGGTTTTTTATAAGCAATTGGTCTACTTAGGCAATGACCACCTGTCGATTGGGAGCCTGCACCATATTGTTTGTGTCTTAATAGATCTGAAAGTACTAGAGGGTTAGGGCCCTGGAAGATGTGGCGAAGGGTGAGAGCGGACTGGCTGACAACTTGCTACACCACACTGAACATTCAAGACATCCAGAAAAGCATTTTGCCCCAGCTCCCTTTTTTTATTGTTTCTCATCAGTGGTATTTTTCCTGGCTATTGGATCAAAGTAATGCCCGCTTTGATATTAGAAAAATATTAATGTTTTAAAATGAGTCTTGAGTACACAAGCTGAGCTGTAAATCTTTAATGCCACAGAAGGTTTTAAGCAAGCCTGTGTTTTGAAAGAAATATTCCTGTAAACTTGAAAGATTTCATTAATTTATTTTTTGTATGAAATAAAACGAAAATACCCTGCCACTGCTGGTCCCAGCCCCCGGGAGTACTTACTTTTTCTCTTGCCCAGTCCCCCTCTTTATGTTCATGTACCGTAATTTTTTTGGTTATAAAAAAGCATTTTGTTACGTTTTTAAAAGAAACTCCTAATTCCTCAGTTTGTAAATTGATGTTGCTTCAAGAGTTTCAATAAAGATGTTACATTTCCCTTGATTTGCGGTTGTTGTCCACTCACGATTTGTTATTGGTCACGCAGGGGTAGGCTAGGGGCATGAGAGGCTTCTGAAGGAAAAAGCTTATTGTCTATAATCAATATGCTGCTGTCAGCTTTTGCTTGTCATAAAACTAAGCATAAGTTAAAGTAATATATTGGGCTCAAACATAAGGGCTATTTCCATTTTTCCATTTTATAACATTACAAAAGGGAGTTTGTTTTTCTGCAAAATGTAACCAAAAAATATTTGCACCCATAACGAATATTTCTAATAAAACCAAGGCGGCGCCTCATGAAGTCTGGTTTTGAGCTTTATATACGGTCAATTTTGAGTTCCCTGAGGGGTACTTTTCTAAGGAGCCTGTGCCTGCCTCGAGGAGTTGTATTATGGGCGCTATTTTTTCTCATCTTTATTCCGTAGTATGTTAATACTTTTATATTGATTCCCAGGTGTAGGGTTGAACACACTGCTCGCATAACAGGTGCTTGCATGTATTCACGATTTACGGTTTCTTTCACTGGTTTGCTTGTTTTTAGCTTGGGCATATTGTTTTGACGTCTCGTGTACTTTTGTCGCATCTTTCTGACGTCATCTGGGGTCCTTTCTCTGCTGCCGTCCCCACGTGACTATCGGCATGATGATGGCCAGCATGTAAACTCAAGTTAGCGCTTTCAGAGCTTTTGATCTTGTGTTCATCATCTACATTTATTAATTGGATTTAACTTGAGGATTAAACTTGAGTTTAGTACTCACATAAGGTAAGAAAGATTCCTTAAACCATGGCTAGAATTCTAATCACATAGACATGTAGCTATGTCTAACTAGGACTGATGAACGAGGTACTCCGCGAACAATTTTTGTTCTTAGTACGCTAGGTGATTATTTATCGGTGTTTCTGATAATGAAAAGTAGTGCGACTGTTTTGCCAAAACGGCCATGATTTACATATATAATTACAAGGTAGCTTCGACCTACATTCTAAATACTGTGTTATCGCCAAGGGGCAAACTCCGAGGCTGACAAATGAAGCAAACAAGGAAGTAAAAAAAAATGCAATTCATCGAATGGCCACTTGAGGCTGGCTGCAGAAAGGAGCAATTTCAATAGACCTCTATGGCAAAATGCCCAACTTTACAGCTGAAATAAACATGTTTATAGCCTGGTTCAAAAAATGGTTTTGGTGTATATTGCTTA
>JACXGM010010072.1:15643-26827 GCA_016801145.1 Umbra pygmaea | reverse complement strand
TTGTGAGTACTCTTGGTGTTATAGATAGGTATTTTGCCATTCAGTTCTTTGTTGTGCTATTGCGTTTTATGGTTTCTGGAGTGCCTTTGTTTTTGTATATAGTTTATTCAGTCTAGGCGTTAGTCATTGGTTAGTGACTTCCTTGATTTTGTTGAAGCCTGTTTTGGAGCATGTTGAGTATCTCCTAATTTTCTTTATTTGTTTATAAAAGTTATTGGTGAACTTCACCTTGGTTCAATACTTTCCCTACCCAAAGAGTGAACATGACAGTCTGAGTTTGCTGACTTGTTGTACATGTTGTGTTATAAATTTAAGAGAATCCTTATTTTAGGGGATTTCAACATTCACATTGACCAAAATGACAAAGGACTTTCTTCTTTTATTGGATTGTTTTAATCTAAAACAGTTTATCAATGGCCCAACACATAACAAAGGTCATACATTAGACCTTGTATCACAGCTGTATTCATCTGATATTGGTTTCTCTGATCATCTGGCTATCTTTTTTAATCTGGACCTGCCTCTTAATTGTATGTCTACCTCACACTCTGTTAAATTCCGTAAATGGAAATCAATTATTACGTCAGATTTTGCAGACTCTGTTGTTTCCTCTCTCAGTGGTCTGCCAACAGCTTCCCTTGAAGATTACATTTTACACTTTAATACTGTTCTTGCATCTAATTTGGATTATTTGGCTCCCTTGAAGTCACGCAGAGTCTTTTTTACTCGTTCTGCCCCCTGGTATATTGATGACCTGCGCCTTAGGAAAGCAGCTTGCCGTAAATTGGAGCGCAAGTGGCGTGATTTGGGCATGAATGTATTTTATAAAGCTTGGAAAGAGCACCTGGGGGAATATAAATCTGCAATTGAGTCTGCTAGATCTGTTTATTTCTCTCAGATTATAGACAACAATCAAAGTAACCCTAGGCATATCTTTCAAACTATAAACAGACTTCTCAAAGTCAATGTCTATTCATCTCTGCCTGTCTCAAATCAGTTGTGTAATGATTTCCTCAATTTCTTTAGCTCTAAAATTGACGATGTTTATGTGATATCTTCGGATATCCATTAATAATGCAGACACTTCATTGTCTATCGAACTAGCTTTATTACAGACCACCCTTGATAACGTTATAAAGTGGCCTCACTGTTTAGCATGTCACTCTACAGTCTACTACAATTTCCACTCTTGGTGACCTCCTTATAACCAGTGCAAGGGAGCCCCCTACTGACCTTAGAATGTAACATCATCCAACAGTCACTACATAACATTCCTCCCCCCTTAAATAGGAACTAATATGTTACATGAAAACAACAACAAACAAAAGGTAACTTAATTTTGAAATTAAGCGTATTACTCCTCCCACCGTACACGTCATACCAACATAGTCTTCAGTTATATAACTTGGACATCTTCCACTTTACAGTCCGAAAACAAATATACTGACAAAACAAAATGTGATGCTAGATAAATCTGGCCAATCACAAACGTTTTACACCAATAATGTCTCATCTTTGAATCACTACCCTGTCTCTCATTTCACAAAGTCCTTCATAACCGCAGGTGGTCTCCTGTTCCTGTGTGGACGGATCAACACCTTAGTCGGCGAACCACCAGGTGCAGTGCCCTCTTTGTCATGTGTCACCATGGGCACAACTTTGTCCTCCACAGGCACCGTATTTGTGTCTCTTGTCTCTACACTGGTCACTGGCGGTAATGTTGCACACCCCTCTCCATCTGTGAGCTCTTGTGTTGAAACTGGCACATCTTGATGCTCTAGCTGCCTAAACAGTTGATCTACATGTCGCCTCACCACTTTACCATTCCCCAGCAACACTGTGTAGGAAACTGGCCCTGTAGTCTCCTGAATCAGTCCTGGTATCCACTTAGGTCCCCATCCATAGTTTTTGGTGTAGACATGGTCTCCTGCTACAAAGCTGCGTTCTTTGGCATGTCTGTCATGGTGAGCTTCTTGACTTGCTTGTTTTGCTTCACCTTCTTCTTCAGATCAGGGTGTATGAGATCAAGTGTACATCTCAACTTCCTACCCATCATCATCTCAGCTGGTGACTGTCCAGTTGTTGACTGTGGGGTGATGCGGTAGCTGAATAAAGCTCTGTTTAGCTTTGTCTCCAGTGTATCCCCTTTTTCATGAGGTCTTTGAAAGTTTGTACCGCTCTTTCGGCCAAGCCGTTAGATGAGGGGTGGTACGGCGCTGTAGTTACATGTGTGATCCCATTACGTGTCATAAAGTCTTTGGTTTGTTCACTAACAAAGTATTGTGCGTTGTCAGACACAATCATTTCTGGGATACCATGTGTGCTGAAGCTGTTTCTGAGACAGTTGATTGTTGCTGCTGATGTAGCTGATGTCACCGGGTACACCTCTATCTACTTTGAATGTGCATCCACAATCACTAAGAACATTTTACCCATAAAAGGACCTGCATAGTCTATGTGGAGTCTTTTCCAAGGTTTCTCGGGCCACTCCCATGGGTGAAGCGGTGCACATGGAGGTGCCTTTCTGTTTTCTTGACATGTGGTGCATGCTTTGACCTTGTTCTCAATGTCTGTGTCCATTTGAGGCCACCACATGTAACCTCTTGCCAGGCCTTTCATGCGGCTCATTCCCGGGTGTGACTGATGCAGCTGCTCCATCATGAGAACTCGTCCCCTCTCTGGTACCACAACACGGGCTCCCCAAAGCACACATCCATCCTGCACACTCAGCTCCTGTTGTCTCTGTTTATAGGGTCTGAAGTCACTGTCTAGATTGTTTGGCCACCCTCTTTGTACATACTCACGTACCCTTGACAGTATTGGATCTTTAGTCGTCCATTTCTGCATCTGGTCTGAGGTGGTTAGTGGACTCTGTTCCTGGTCCAACATTAACACCCAGTCTGCTGCCGGTGGACTGCCGGTTGTCTCTGGCAGTGGGATACGGCTAAGCGCATCTGCATTACCATTGTCTTTACCCACTCTGTAAAGTATGACATACTCATAAGCTCTTAGCAGTACCCCCCCACCTCATTATCCTCTGTGACGCCATCTGTGGTACAGCTTTCATCTCATGGAATAAGCTTATCAATGGCTTTTGATCTGTGTAAATCACAAATCTCCTTCCATACAAATATTTGTGAAAATATTGTACTCCAAAAATGACAGCTAATCCCTCTTTATCTAGCTGAGAATAGTTATTTTCTGCCGTGGCCAGCGTTCTGGATGCGAACCCTATCGGTCTCTCCTCTCCATTTGACATACGGTGAGCCAGCACCGCTCCTACCCCGCATGGAGACGCGTCACATGACAGAATCAGTTCCTTTTTTTCATCGTAGTGTACTAACACACTGCTGGACTGCAAAAGTTCTTTTGACTGTTCAAAAGCCTTGACTTGGTCTGTTTCCCATAACCAAGGCACATCTTTTCTCAGCAGTTTATGCAGAGGTGCCAGTAATGTGGACAAATTTGGTAGGAACTTGTTGTAAAAGTTCAACAATCCCAAATAAGCTTTGAGTTCAGTCACCGAGGCATTCTTCACAGCTTTCATCTTTGCCGGCAGTGGATGCAGCCCTGTGTTGTCCACCCTATGACCTAAGAATGTCAGTTCCGTCTCCATAAACTGGGACTTGCTTCTTTTCAAGCGTAATCCCGCATTCTCCAATCGTTGCAGCACTTGGTCCAATGTCTGAAGGTGATCTTTGTCATTCTTCCCGTCAATATAATGTCATCAAGGTATACTGCCACATTTCCGATTCCCTGCAGCACACCCTCCATGGTACGCTGAAAAATGGCTGGGCTTGAACTAACTCCAAAAGGTAGCCTGGTGTATCTGAACAGCCCCTTATGCGTGTTCACCGTGACATACTTTCTCGACTCTTCATCCAAGACAATCTGTTGGTACGCATGGCTCATGTCCAACTTGGTGTATTTCTCTCCCCCAGTTAAACAGGTAACCATGTCCTCCATTCTTGGTATGGGGTACTGTTCAATGGGTGACACTTTGTTTACTGTAAGTTTATAGTCCCCACAAATTCTTACATTGGAATCTGGTTTGAGCACTGGTACAATGGGTGCCGCCCATTCTGAAAACTTAACTGGCTCTATAATTTCTTCCTGTGCAAGCCTCTTCAACTCCTGCTGTACTTTTTTTTCATGGAAAAAGGTACTGATCTTGGCTTATAGAAGCAGGGTGTTGCATCACCGGCTACATGTATTTTTGCTGTGAAGCCCTTCAACATCCCTAGCTCATCCTTAAACACTGTTTCATATCTTGAAAGCACTTCTTGTAGAGGATCCGTGCTATCCTCTACCTTGTTTATAGGTTGCCAATCTACTTTGAGAGCTTTTATCCACCCTTGCCCCACTAAACTAGTCCCTGAACCTTTGACCACCACTACTACTAACATCTGGGTGATGCCTTCACATTCCACTTTAACTTTAGCTGCCCCTATTACTGGCACTCTATGACCACCATATGTTCTGAGTTTTATCTTACACTTGAGTAGCTGGGGTTTGTAGTTGTCCTTAAATAACCTATAAAATGTTTTCTCTGACATTATGGTGTATCCACAACCTGTATCCACTTCAAATGTTACATTTTGTCCATTTACTTTGAGCTCTTTTTGAATAGGCTCTACTCTGGGGATGACTATCTCTTCATCTATGCTGTACATGGTCATGTTGCTAGCCTTCATGTGATACACAGTCAAAACCTCCTCAGTTTCACTATCATCCCCTTCACCTTATATGAAATTAGCTCTCTTGCCAAACTTACTCCGTCCCACTTTACCTTGTACAGCAGGGGTCACCAATCCAGGTCCTGGAGATCTACCATCCTGTAGGTTCACTTCAACTGCAAATAATGTAGCCTCAGTCAGCTCCCCATTCAGCTAATTAGTGGGATCAGGTGTGCTAAATTGGGGCTAAAGTGAAAATAGTCTGGATGGTAGATCTCCAGGACCAGGATTGGTGACCACTGTTGTACAGTCTTTTCTTTTTGCCCAATTCTGGATCTGCAGGCTCTTTTTATGTGCCCCACCTTCCCACAGTTATGACACACCTCATTAGCAAACCGGCAGTCTCTAGCCACGTGGCTGTCACCTCCACATCTGTAGCATTTCCTCGTGTCCGGCTGTGATTTCACGCGGGCGTCGCTCACTTTGTTCATCAAACCCATGGGTCTGTTTCCCCTGCTATGTTCCTGCATGCCATGCAAGTCCACCATATCCTTGTTAGCCGCTTCCATGGCTTGTGCAAACCTGAGCGCTCTCTCAAAAGTCAATCCGTCCTCCGACAGCAGCCTCCGCTGTATTCTGTCGTCATTTATCCCGCAAACCAGACGATCTCTCAGCATCATCATCAACGAATCACCAAAGTTACAATCCTGTGCTAGCTTCCACAGTTCTGCTACGTATTCACTCACAGTTTCATCCAGCTTCCTATTTCTCGTATTGAATTTCCACCGTTGCATTATCTCACTTGGCTTAGGGTGAAAATGATTTTTCAACAGCCTCACCAGTTCAATGTACGAGCGATCTCCTGGCTTATCCGGACTGAGCAGATTTCTCATTAGTGCGTAGGTCTGGGGCCCCACTCCGCTTAGAAGCACAGCCCGTTTCTTGTCTTCATTCCCTATGTCGTTCGCCACATAAAAATTGTCCAGAATTTCACAGTACTCCTCCCATGACTGTAACTTGCCATCAAACGGGGCAATCACACCCACCGTAGCAGCCATTATTGCTAGCAGCACGTTGTCACTCATTCTACTGTTGTTATCAATAACTTTCCTTCACTCGTTAATAGCACGGCCAACCTTTTGTTTTTTATGATTTTATCCTCGTCGCCAATAGTTTTTAAAATCATTCATGCAATACCTGTTTCCTCTTCTGCACTATGCCTGTCTAGCTTTTCTGGCACATCCTTTACTTCCTTTTCCGAAATTGACTCTGAGCAGTTCACTATGGAGGTATCGCGTATGAAAGTTACCACTTGCTAACTTGATCCCCTCCCTAAAAGCGTGTTTAAAACTTGTTTTGACTCACTGTGCCCAGCTGTCCTTGGCATTGTTAATCAATTTTTGCGCACTGGTATTTTACCAGCAGCATTACAAACTGCTGCTGGAACACCTGTTCCTAAGAAAAATGACACATACTTGGATAATTTAAATAATTATCACACTATATCAAATCTTCAATTTCTTGCAAACATTCTAGAACGTGTTGTGGCTTTGCAGCTACACAGTCATCTCACAGTAAATCATCTTTTTGAGCCCCTTCAGTCTGGTTTTCGAAAATTCCATAGTATTGAGAAAGCCTTGGTCAAGGTCACCAATGATCTGTTAATAGCCTCAGATTCTGGTTCTCTTTCTATTCTCATTCATCTTAATCTTAGTGCCGCGTTTGATACTGTTAATCACAATCTTTTACTCAACTGTTTGGAAACTGTCTTTGGTGTTGCTGAGGTTGTTTTAACTTGGTTTAGATCTTATCTCTCTGAGCGCCAACAGTTTGTCTGTATGAGTGGTTTCAGGTCTGATATCAGGTCTGTCCGTACGGGTCTTCCTCAAGGTTCAATTTTGGGCCCTTTGCTTTTTAGCATTTGCATATTTCCACTTGGATTGCTTCTTAGATCACTTGGGCTAAATTACCATTTTTATGCAGATGACACTCAGATTTATATTCACTCTAAGCCTGGTCAAAATGTGGGTGTTCCTTTTTTAACATACTGAGATAAAAACATGGATGTCACAAAACTGAGGTCTTGCTCATTGGCACCTCTCATCAGCTTTGTAAAGCTGGCTCACTGATTACAAATGTTGATGGCTCTGACCTAGAGGCTCAAACTAAATTAAAAAACTTGGGAGTTATATTTGATCCTGGTCTGTCCTTTGACTTTCATGTGCGGTTTGCTGTTAGGAGCTCGTATTTTCATCCCAGAAATATTGCCAGACTCCGCTCTATGTTATCCCTCTCTGTAGCTGAAAGGCTTATTAATACCTTTGTTTTTTGCCGCATAGACTACTGCAATGCACTTCTTGCCGGGGCTCCTAAAACCACACTCAACAAACTTCAATGTGTACAAAATTCAGCTGCTAGGATCCTGACTGGAGTCAGGAGAAATGAGCATATTACACCAATTTTAAAGTCTTTGCACTGGCTCCCAGTCAGGTTTGAGTTGATTTTAAAATCCTTATGCTCACATATAAGGCACTGCATGGTTTGGCCCCTCAGTATCTGTCTGTGCTTTTAATTTCATACACACCAAAGCATCATTTACGCTCCTCACAAGCTGGTCTGTTGACAGTCCCACAGACTCGATTGCGCACTGTGGGGGACAGGGCATTCTCTTCCTACGCTCCTAGACTAAGGAATGCATCCATCCATCCATTTTCATCCGCTTATCCGGGATCGGGTCGCGGGGGCAGCAGCTCCAGGAGTCTGACTAAGGAATGCACTTCCCCCAAATATCAGAGATGCACAGACACTAGGTCTTTTTAAATCTCATTTAAAAACAAATTTTTATAGGTTAGCTTTTACTTGATTTTTTTTCTTGTGTTTGTGGTGTTTTAAACTTGTTTGTTTAATCATGTAAAGCGCCTTGAGAAGCTACTTTTAAAGGCGCTATATAAAAATAAAGTTATTATTATTATTAAAACAAGGTCTCTGAGGGAGCTCAACAATGGACCACTTCTTAACAGACTAGTGGTGGCACATCAATTTGAGGAGTTTTACTTTGAAAACTTAATTGTAAAGAAGTCTGAAGGAGACAACTGTGTCATGCTGCAAAGCAAAGACATTGCTGTTGTGCAGAACGTGGTCACTGATGAAGTTGGCAACACATTCATAATCTATAAGAGGTTCAGGAATAGAACAGCTTTCTTCACATATCCATTGCTGTCTTCAAAGATTGACATTTTTCACTTTTCTGGATTATCAGATTGTCTACACTTCACCAAAACAACTGATGTGCTGAAGAAGTACACTTTACTTCCATGCCAGGATGGATATGTTGGCTTTCCATTGAGCCACTTGTAGTTTTGTACCTCATCATTGTAGCTTCTAGAATGCGGATACTGGACTGCTGACTGATAATTGAAATAGGGACCAGATTTATTGTACCCTTTTATTCTTTTATTGATTTTATTTGTATTAACTCTTTGGAGTCTTTTGGTATTTTGGATGTTTTTGAGTACTTTTGATTTACCCTTTATTAAAAAATGGTTTACTGTAATAATGTTTGGTATCTTTTTTAATCACATCACCTATATGACCTAACAATTAGTTTTTCACTTTGACATACTGTACAAATATACTGGACCCAAAAATCACAATCTAATTTGAAAAATGTGTACTTTTTTACTATAAAAACACAAACATGCTCAATGAAGCATTTTAAGATTTAAAATGTAAACAAGATCAAAATGTGAACATATAAAGTGGTGTGGCTCATTGTCAACAAAGAAAGACGGGTCATAATTTTTTCTCCCCATGGATCATCACTGGAACAACTGAGGGATTACAATGAACCTTTTCATCCCGAGGGTACCCGGTACTGGGACCTTTTCACGCACATCACTTACTTCGGTTAATTACATATTGTAACCATGCGTGAAACCAGTCATGTTATATACTGCTAGAATGGCAAGGATCTCATCTGTAAATCTATCCAAACTGTTTTTGCCAAAAGCAAATAATATAGATGCATAGATTGCATAAAGTCGCAACAACAACTTTTTAAACACTAGAAAAAAAGCCTAGGGATGAAAGAGGTTAATAAACACTCTCTTTTTAAGAGGGATTGGCATGAGAACATTTTTTTATTTGTTAAGGATCTGTTGGACTTCAAGGGTGAGCTTTTGGATCATTTGGCCTTTATGGGGAGATTTGGTTTGAATTGTACTCATATATGAGCAGCAGGGTCTGCAAAGCAATCCCTCTATCACTGATACAAAATACATTACTGTACTCAAATGTTGAAGCTGAGTTGCCTAATCTTATGAGTAATGATTTAAGCTTAAAAGACATCAAGTGTAATAACAAACATGTTCAATAAAAAAAGAGGTTTAAGGCACTGTGTTTAAACCAGCAATGTGACTCCTATAAGTGTTAACTTCATATATTTAACATATATTTAGTTTTTTGAAAGGCACTGGGCTACTTAGCCATTTGTAGACTACTGAAATGAGAAACTAACGAGTAAATACCACTAGGAGGCAGTACTGCAACAATTTGGATGCAAACCACCATAAAACCCTAACGAAGAAGAAGAAGAAGGATGTTGTTAAATTGTAGTGTATAGAATGTTGGTCAATGATAGTAATTTAAACACCGCCAGAGTTTCATAACATTAATGAGATACAGGATTGTTTTTCTACAATTTGAACTCCCAAAACAGATGATCAGGATTGTTTTCGACTCAATGGAAAAGTATTGCACAGAACAAGTCACAGCATAGATACAGGTGAGTTTGGTTCTGAGTAAAACATCATGACTGTTTAGTTAGCACTAGTTAGCTTAAGGCTGTTTGCAAAATTATATAAAAAATTTGCCTTCATATTCAAAGTCACTGGTAGTTGACCGGAAGTTAAAAACCAAAGGCGGTAAAATAAGTTACAGAAAGAGGGGGTGGTGAATGAAGTGAATATAACCGGGTGAGATGCAAAACCTCAACCCTTTGTTACTTCGGTTGTGAGCTATTATCTTCAAGGTTGCATCTTTTGTGTTTCTCTTCGACATTCTAACAGGTACGTTAACATTAGCCAAAATAGCTAAATCATGTTTTTGAGTGCAAAAATGTTGTGCTAATTCCTCGTAACATATATCAAGTGGAATGTAAAGCATGCCGTTAACTAAGTCGTGATTTTGTATGTCCACAGATTCGGTTGCAATATATTTGATGTTACGGTCCCATCCTTTCGATTAGCATCAACAAACAGGTACATTAACATTGCTAAATCATGCTACCGAGTACAAAATCTAAATAGAATGTTGTGCTAATTCCTCGTAACTATCAACTGGAATGTAATGCGTAAGCTACATAGTATTTCTTTGTGTGTCCAATGGTTCGGTTTGGTGTTCATTTGGTGTTTATCAGCAAGGTTGCATTTTTTGTGAGTTGCATAAACAAACCGGTATGTACATTAGATAACTTTGCTAAACTTTGTTTCTTAGTGTATTTAGAGATTAGAATATGTTGTGTTTGTGTTAGGCCTTTTTGCTAAACCGCTTTTCTAAACATTGCTTTCAGATCATGACATTTTCAGTCGTTTCGTTCCCGGAAGAGGGTGACTGTGTGGCAGTCGTTCCATGCATGTGGCTCAAAAGGGGACTCTGCTATTGGCCACCGCACAGCATCACCAGGAGGAACCTTCATCCTCGAAAAGTTTGTTAGGTCTTGTTCACCACCTGGAGAATCCTGGGAGGCTGTCCCCTATGAACTAATCAAACATGCAGGTACTTTTGCAATAACCATTCATAACAACTTGAAATAAAAATGTTTTTTGGGGTAAATGCTTACAAAACCTTAATTCTTCCTAGATACGTGGGAGGCTGCACGTGTGTATCGTCAGAGGAGTGAAAACGGTTCCAGCATGGAAACTACTGATGATGAGGTGACAAGGAAGCGAAAACGCCAGGCTAATCCAAAATACCAGGCTGCGTATTTTGAGGTTCCAAGTCGCACCTCTTGTGTTCTGGATGTTCCACAAGTCCCAGAGTTTGCTGGGCCCCTACCACCCCAAGGACACACATTGACACCACAACACCCTTTGGATTGCAGCCCTGTAGGTATGTGAATTACTAATTTGAATTAATGTGAATGTGGTAATTACTGCAGTGTTTACTAAGTTGCATCATATTTATGTGTATACACTAGGGCTGCACGATTATGCGTATCGCGATTACATATGCACTCCAGAGCCCGTTCGCATGGCAACAGTATATAATGCCCGCAACACGAACTCGGATATTTCATTTCAAAATAATAGAGCTCCTCATTCATTATGATAATCATTGTTTGTTAATTTCATAGAAAGGTAGTGGGTCCATGTTCATGTGTTGCTACAATTAGTCTATTTTGGGTAACAACAGACTCTAGTTAATGATTTTCAAATGTACTCGTGTTTTTGTACATGAGACACTGACAATATAGTCAATCGATTTGTGTACAACTTATTTGTTAATGTTT
>JACXGM010010072.1:0-15543 GCA_016801145.1 Umbra pygmaea | reverse complement strand
ATATTTCTTCACACACAATACAATTGCATTTGGTTACAATTCACTAGGTTTACAATGAATTCACAATGTTTATTGCAATTAATTAAAACTAGCGCTATTAGGTTGAAATTAATTATCCAAGTTTGTGTTGCGGGCATTATACTGTTGCCATGCGAACAGGCTTTGGAGTGAATAGCTAATCGCGATACGCATAATCGTGCAGCCCTAGTATACACAGTACGTAAGTGTATTTGTAGGTTGGGCCACTCCCAGTACTCCCCGGCACCAGAGAGGTACTCCCCAGCGCCATCTGGAGTACCAGGTGGAGGACTTTAGTTCTACACGTGAAGGTAAGAATTAACATTGGCAGACACCGCAATTTATTGAGTTCTGAGGGCTGTGAATAATGTACTGCATTTTCAGAATATTTGGAAAAGATCAAGAGGCAGACTGAGGAGATTGTCCATCTGAGGGCCCAGCTGGCACTACAGTCACGTAAAAACATGACTATAGTTATGCTTTGTGTCTTCAGTAACTTGCCTAGGTTTTTACTAAAACGCAATACTGTACAGCCTTTTTAAAATGTCATGTATAAGGTAGTTAGTGAAGAGCTGCGCTCTGTGTCGAACCAGGTAGCCACAGTGCTTGCTTGCGTCCAAGCAAATGGCCCGGTGGGGGAGTTGTTGTTCCCTAATGTTCAGGGTATTCAGCTCCCCCTGGAACACCTGGACGGCCTACAGCAGTTTGATTCCCAAATGCGGCAGGACACTGACATTCAAGACAACCTGGCAAGCAGTTTGTTTTCATTAAAGCATTTAAACTTAGATGTTACGCGTTTCTTATCACTTTATACATAACATAAGCTTTCAATTATAAAACCTTTAAATTCTTCAATCTGTAGGTTCGCTGTTTTCTGTTAAGGCTGGTAAGGACCTGAAGAACACGGTGTGGCGAATGCTACCATTTATCTTCACAAACGCTCTTGCAGTCTTGACCACCTGGACAGATGACCAGCTTCAGGGACCATTTTCTCAGGACTATTCTTCAAAGTAAGTTATTTTATATTTTGATATTAGATTCTTGTTCATTTTATAAATACTTTTTTCTCAATCGTGTCAGACCATTTGAATACAGTAATGGGTTAATTTATTACAGGAGCAATAAGGAAGAATCCTGCCACCCGGTATGCCACTGACGAGGCTGTCCAGAACCAGGTCACCAGGTACCTGAAAGGGGCAGCTGACCACGCAGGTGGGAGGAGACGACGCAGGGGTCCAAGGGACCTGCCGTGAATACAGATGACACAGCACCAGCACAACGCTTGTCACTGCTTGATACAGCCACTCCCCAAACCCTTGCCCACAAAGCACTACAGAAAGTGATCGAGGGTCCTCCATCCATAGCCACCTGACACTACCTACCTACATTGGAGTTTGACTCTCCTTTTTGACTCTCTCATTTGTTTATATTGATTAGAGTATTGTTTTTATTACTAGTGTTATCTGCATTGTTGGGGAGGACTGAAAGTAATGTGAATAAAATTGTTAAGATTGTAACATTCCCCAGTTCCCCTTCCCTGAGAACTACAGCTTCCCTATCCTAGACTGCTCAGAACTACAATTCCCATAACTCAGACTCAATCACCCAAATTCTGTACACCTGCTCTCACCCAGTCTGTACATAAAGCAGACACCATTGCCTCTTCGCGAGGTATTGTAAGTATTGATTTCTTCCTACTGAGCAGTCTAGTCTTGTATTGTTATTCTGACCTGACCCCTGCATTGTTATTTAAGTATTTTGTCTTGGATTATCCCCTGTACCTTCGCTTCATTCATTCTGCCTTGTATCCGAATATTCTGCCTGTCTGAGAACCCGATTAGTTAATGAAACTCTGATTGTCTGACTGCCTGGCTTTTGGTAACTGAACATAGACTGTATATCCACCTGCATTATTGTGTCCTGCTAGATATGTACTATACATATACTAGTACAGAATAAACATTATTATTCTCTTCGTCTTGGAGTAATCGTTACAAAGATTGAATTAAATACATTTGCACGTGTATATTTTGTATGCTTGCTGTATAATGTACAGTTTTTCAACTTCATCTTGCCCTTGCACTATTTGAAATAAAATGTTAGGATTTAATTAAATGCATTGTCATTTGTACACATGTAACTGAAATCTGAGTATATTATTCATTAATATTAAAAAGCCTAATATTGGGGTATGAGGCATCCTGCTGGGTTCTGTGCAAAAAAGCGGCTTGCCGCGGGTGCGCCGCTGATCAGGGTATTGTTGAAAGCCATTTAAAAGTGGCCCACCGGTGGGGCGACCGCGGCAAAAAAGCAGCTAGCTGCTGGCGCGCCACTGTTCAGCCGCTTTGCAAGAAAGCTCAGCGGTGGCAAAAAGCAGACGTACCGCCGGTGGCCCACTTGCGTGTTGCCTACTGGGGAGTATCAAGAGAAAACAACTACAATATTATTGCTAGAGATTTGTATCCGAAAGGACAAGTTCGAGCAATCGGTGAGTGGCTAACAGGCTATCTAGTCCATTGTCTGTGCATTGCATCATGCACCCGGGCTTTGTGGAGTGGATGTAGCATCGTTAGCTTAAATCTAGCTGTCAGTGATTTAGTAAATACTTTTGAGGAACGTAAAGTAATAAAAATGCCTAATAGAGTAATGCAAACTCTGTTTTATTTAAAGCCAGGGTGGTTGTATATTTTGTGCAGTTGTTTGGAAATAATGACCAAAAGATGAGTTATTGCATTGGGTGAGTGGCTACTGGCTAACTAGTTCTAGTTCGTTGTGATTCAATGTACAGCAGCTTTCGATGATAATGTCTCTTTAGCTTCAATGTAGCTGTCTGTGATTGTGTAAATACCTGAAGGAACAAACATAACATAAAAAATAATTTATTGCAGATTCTGGCTAAAGTAAATTTCTCAGATTAAAACATTTAGCTAATGGTAGTATTGTTAAAGAGAAGAGAAATAACTTGAATGGAAAAACTGAAATTGTGTCACAGCCTATTGCCATTCTTACAAGACAAAATGCCTGGTGATTACAAAACACAGTTTATGTAAATTAGCCATTGCAAGACTAAACTGCAATCAACCTACCTTGGGTTGTCTACAGCTTGTCGATTCCAATCTGTCAAGCCTCAAAAACATTACAGTAGCCTTGTGAACTCAGACTAACTTGTGAACTCAGGCTAACTCACAAAATTACTTTTATTCAAGTAAATGACCACCTCTGCTAATGATTTAGTTTCATTAATCAATACAGAAAAATTTACACTGATCAGCCATAACATTATGACAACCTGCTTATTATTGTGTACAACTGAGACATGTACCAATAGACCAAAAATAAGTAATTGCTTGTTTAAACTTATTTAGCAATACATATCTTCCTGATTATAAAAACAGGTATTCCATAAAATTAAGTGATTTGGATTACTGCATGTGAGTTCCTAATGATTTACTTTATAAATCCACAACAATTTACATTCATCAGCCATAACATTATGACAACCTGCCTGATGTTGTGTAGATCCCCCTCTTTACCAACAAAACAGCCCCATAATTTAAAAAAACTAATGCACTGTGTGTTCTGACACCTTTATGTCAGAACCAGCATCAACTTTTTCAGCAATTTGAGCTACAATAGCTTGTCTATTAGATTGGACCACATGGCTCAGCCTTCGCTCCCCACGTGCATCATTGAGCCTTGGCCACTCATGACTCTGTCGCTGTTTTTTTTTACCATGATGATGTAGCATGCTAATGACGTTAGCTATTCTTAGCAATACTATATCATACTAGCTGACTGGCTGGTCAGCTTACATTAACGGTACCCAGCGAGCGAGTATAAGTAGGGTAATAATATTACAATGCTGACGTGTACCTTCGTTGTGAGCAGCACACATTTGACTACAGGCTGAATAGCTGTTGAACTGCCCACTACTGTACAGACTGGCTACAAAACTTTCAGCTAACTAGACGTCTTGACAAAAATTTCACGAGGGTACATGTTGTAAAACATTTGTTTGTGTGCAAATTAATAACTGTTATGCTGCTTACAAAGTGCTTATTTGTAAATTAGAAGGTCCCGGAACATATAGACCGGCGATAGGGAGAAGGATCCAGCAAGTTCAGAGGTAATGGAACAAATAGAAAAAAGAGGAAAGATTTGCAGCAGCTCAGTACACCATTTCCGAGTGACCGGCATTCGAGGCTTCATTACTATTCTTCAAGCAGCAGGATCAAGCTGTCAACACAAACTCAAAAGTTTACTTTGCTAAATAAAAGCAGTCAGTGATATTTGACACATTTTAATGCAGTAAAAAATGTAATGATGGGCGTTCAAGACTTAATTTCCCATCTTCTAGCAGCAATATATTGTGCTGGCAGCAGTTAGGTTAATTATTTCCAAAGAAACGTCATTGTTGAAATGCATAATGACTTGGATTAACTAACTTTGTAGCAAATACCATACATAGTTTTTCAAACATTACTAGACATACTGATTTGTCCACTTACCTTAGTTTTTACAAGTATTTATTGATTTTTTTTTGTCAATTCGAGTCTTCTTTAGGGTGTCTTCAGGTATAAACATTTTAAATGTAAAACTTTTTAAGACCTTTTTATTACTACTGTAAATTAAATTTAAGACCATACTTGTGATCAGTAAGGTAAAATTACAATAATTGGTTGTCTTCGAGAACATTGTAAAAATGTGTTTAATGTGAAAAGAAAACAAATGTCATTGCTGTCCTAAAGGTTATTTATTATTACAATATTCTCAGAGCATTTAATATCAGCGGATAATAACCCAGAAATCTAAATTGGCAGTTGTGTGCAAACCAAACCAAAATGCTTTTACCAGATCCTTAACCATGTAATGCCATATGTGGATATGTTGCTTTGGTCTAATATTAGTTTCCCATGAAATAAATAAATGAAAATAAAACAATCCCAGCAGCTTTGAATTGCAAAGGAGCAAGCTACTATACCATATTACTTGCTTATGAGTTGTCATTGACCAGCTCACAATAGCAGCTTGATCTCTGCCCTGGCAAATTAAACCTTGTATTTATATTATAGGCCTACCGAAGACATTATAACAATGTGAATGCACCATTTTCATTTGAAATGTGATCACTTGAAACAGGGAGGTGGGAAGGTAAGGAAGAGAGAAAATGCCTGACTGGACATTATGACATACATGTATGCTTGAGATTTCCAGATTTACTTTCCAGCTCTGTCTCAATCTCTTTCAGATGTGTGACTTTTTCTTTGAATCGCTTCCTGAGGATGTTGGACATGGTGATTAGCTGGGCCATGAGTGTGCCTGATTTACCCTTGTTCTGCCAGTTTGTCTGCATCTTTTTCCAGGCTGTGTGCAACTTCACTCAGTCTCATCTTTTTTTTTAGCTGTTTAATGTGTTCCTGTTTTCTCTATGTGCATTGCTCTCCAGCTTTCAGTTTCCTGGTACGGTACAGGTGTAGCCAATACTGAGACATTGCTGAAGATACAGCTGCCAGGAGTTTCTTCGTAAGAGGAGACCTACTCACAGATCCTCCTGCCCATTATCAGCGTCCACCTGATTCACAGAAAAGCCCCTCTCAACAGTTGCTTGGCTATGGGACAGGAGCAGAATTTTCCTGCAGAAAGTCCAGAGCTCAGGGTAGGATTGAGGGAGGAGTACCATGCAGGAAAACATCAAGTCATGTCTGCATGGGTTAGAAAGTAGAAAAGGATTCAGCTTTTGCCTCCAGACACAAGGGGCCCTATTTTAACGATCTAAGCGCATGGTCTAAAAGGGTTGTACTAAGTGTCTTCATTAATTCATGGGTGTGTTTTGGGCGTAGGCTGCTCCGCTTCCTATGCCAAAGGTGCATTTGACTAATTTGCTCTTATAATAACATGACATGCTGCGCCATTGACATTAGACCAGGTTTTTGTTGGTCAATGGCCCGATCACTTTCCGATGCCTCAAGATCTATGCCAAGAATTATCCTGAACACACCTCCCTGTTGGAGCAGCACTCCCATGTGCGCAAATATGGGCGCAGGTGCATTTGCTATTTAAACAACGCGGGCACCTGGTGGGAAATTGACAACTGCGTCAGTCTTAAACTAGCAAAGACACTTGCGTTCGGACATTTAGCGCTGCGTTGCACCGGGTGCAAGATAGGGCCCAAGATGTTTCCAGATTGCTGGACAATCACATCACCTGTCGTAAATCAGATTGACACAAAATAAGTAACACAATATATCAATGTAATGAAAACATTTACTGAATCAGATAAACCTATCACTGCTGTACTGTGCGACCGAACAAGCTTCAGGTAAGTGTGACAGTGTACATTCTTCTAAACATCTGAAAACCTAAGTACCAGCAGAGACATCTCCTGACAGCTGGTTGTCTTGCAAAAACCTCTGAACAAGTCGTTTCGTTCTTTCCTGGCACAAGTTGGGATCTGAGATGTTGTTGGGTCCAAACTTGCCATCCTACTCACAGTGGTATATTCCAGTGGGCTCTTGTCTTGGATTTTCTGGACAATGTTAGTCAAAAAGTACATGCAGTCCCTAAACTCCAACACATTTAGCTTCCCTACATTGCTGCTGGGGCTACGCTGGAGTTCCTAACAGGAAAGGTGGAGGAGGGGTTGTGACACTGGAAAAAAAATTGATTTCCTGTACCCTAACCATTGTTTGATATTTGCCACAATACCTAAAGGACTGCCTCTGCTCCTAAGCTGGTCCACATTCATTAGGCGAACCCTCACTTTCTTGTCAGTCATGTCCAGTGTGACCATCTACAGTGCAGTAAGGATCTCTGCCTTGAGGCAGGCTCTGAGATCATATACATGTACATATACATTCAACACATATAAATAACAATACAAATAAAAAAGTGATAGATGTAGTGCTATACCTCAGTGATGGTGGGGAGTTATTGAATAAAAATTGAACTATCATACACTATATCCATGCCATGTTATTCATTACCTCCATGACCACAGCCAGGTATGTACAGATGGTGAAGTGATAAAGTGCTCATCAAGGGGAGGGGCTGCACTTAGGTGTACCGCACCGTGCCCAAAGCAAGTTAATAAAATGTTGATGGCAGTTTTTAAAAGAAAACAATACAAATAATGGCCATTAGGTGGCCCCGGGGAGTGAAAATCATCCTAAGCATTTCACCTGGTTAATCTACTGTACTGTACTGCAGACAACAGGGCATTTCTTTATCATTATTACAACTCAATTGTAAAGTTAAATATAACACTGTAAGAAATTAACTACATTCCTTCCAAATAGTTTTCAAATGTAAACTGCCTTTTTTATTTTAAAATTCCTTTTAGTGCGCGAAAACCCTACCTAAAAAACAGAGTTCAAACAGAGTTGAATACCTAAAAAACAGAGTTCTTCACTGTTTCAATGGCATAGGTTGTATGTTCCTTTTCTTTGGGAAATCTCAGGGTGTAGCCAGAAGGCTGTTTCTGCTGCTATGCATGCACTGTAGAAAATATTGGTGAACTTAACAGTAGGCTAATTTATAATAGAAAAATATTAAAATGATAGACACTGTAATTTCTCTTTTAACATCTGCAAAAAGTTCTCCACAATGTCCTTCACTCTGTATTTACAGTGGGTATGGAAAGTATTCAGATCCCTTTAAATTTTTCACTCTGTGTCATTGCAGCCATTTGATAGAATCAAAAAAGTTCATTTTATTTCTCATTACTGTACACTCAGCACCCCCATCTGTACTAGCTCAAAAGGGTGCATCTACTCAATATTGAGCAAAGGGTCTGAATACTTATGTGATACCATGTGATATTTCAGTTTTTCTTTTTTAATAAATTTGTGCAAATTTCTACATTTCTGTTTTTTTCTGTCAGGATGGGGTGCTGAGTGTACATTCATGAGAAATAAAATCAACTTTTTTGATTTTATCAAATGGCTGCAATGAAACAAAGAGTGAAAATATAAAAGGGGTCTGAATACTTTCCCTACCCACTGTATATGTAATGACACCAAAAATGCCATTGAAATACTTGTTTTTAAACACATTTGTCGGTTATACACTCAGAAATATCGTAATGTTAGCAGAGCAAAAGTTCACAATCTGCTAAACTAACACGTTTTGTCATGCCGGTCTTATCCCCCCCCTTCCCCTTTATGGTATCATTCATTGGGGAGCAACCAATGATTCTTTCCCGCATCAAGAATGAGTAATCAGCACGATTGCCGGCAAATTTGTTACAACAACAAGTATTTAAATGGTAATGTATAGTCAGAGCCAAGCCGTTATTTTAGCCCATTGTGAAATAAGCTACTTTTGCTTCACAACAATACTGTCTCTCTGAATGTTTACTGTATACTTCATTCTTACTTTTAGCTGACATACAGTACAGCAATTAACTAAACTAATTCCTGCAGGATTATTTATTTGACAATTAAAACAACAATAAAATAATAATAATAATAATTCTAAAAACGAGATGACTCATACTGTGGGCTACATTTCACAACCTTTATTGTAATGTGTTAGCGATTAGTGTCTGTCATTATTGGTGTAGCCTACTGGTTCACTGTCCTATTTTTATTAAGGCATTCCAGACTTCTCTGGCACATAATCACCAACTACTGTCTGGATAAACAACAACACAAAAAGTCTCAATGTGAAGGCTGCATCCTTCGAAGGCCGTGGACTTCGAAGGATGATGCCTACATGGCCTTCAGAGGCTGCGAATGTAGCCGTCATTGGATAACCGATTGAGCCACAAGCTGTTCCCAATTGCCGCCTACGGTGCAAGAGGAGAGCTGCCACCCTACATGACATTTGTGAAATGTGAAGTAACTATGGAGCCTGAATTGCTAAATTTCATTTATATTTTATTTATGTTACTGGAGAAATTATACACTTCGATACACTTTGACATTGTCAGTTTTGCTAGAAGAATACACCTCCAGGAAGAAACAAAGCGAGAGGCAGGTCCAATGGGTTGACAAGTTTTAACCCTGTTGTTTTCACACAGTTGAAGCATGAAGATAAAAAAATAAAAACGTACATTTATATGTGAAATCTTTGGCCACCACGCTATTAACACCAGCTATTTTCTTTGAATACAATTGCGTCGTCACTGGTGCGCTATGAATTCTGGGGAAGGGTAGGCTGCGAAGTCTCCTTTTTTGTATCCTTCATTTGCCCGAGAAAAAGATTGGTGCATTTGGCTTTGCATTTTAATAACATTCCAAGCAAGGGCAGCCTTCGGCGGGCCGCGGTGACGAATGCGGCCTTCGAAGGGTGCAGAGTTGGAATTGAGACAGCCTTCCTAGCACTGCTGTGAAGCAATCAGCCTTCAAATACAGCCTTCGGAGGATGCAGCCTCACATTGAGACACAGCTAATGACAAATATCAAATAAGTGGGATTCAACCAAATAGACTATGATTCTTTTTTTACTTAGTGAAGTGCTTGAAAATGTATTTAAGATACAGTATGGGAGATGCTCCAGCTCAGTACTCAGACAACAACGTCTGTTTTTTTACGTTTTCTAAATCATACAGATCAATCTGCTCCTGCAGCATCAAAAAGTTGAATGTGATCATTCATCTAGGTTGCTATAAAGAATTTGATCTGTATTTATTGTCGAATGCCATACAGGACACCCATTATGTAATGTTTATGATGGAAAGCCAACGTGAGTTGTTCAATCGTTCAATTGAATGGGGACTGATTTTTCATTGAGTGTGTTTCTCACTCAAATGAACAACATTAATCTAAAGATTTTATTTTCACTGAACGACTCCAAATGATCGGAGGAAGAAGAGACTTTTGTGATTTATAAATCAATGTATACCAATTAATACTTGTATTTATGCAAAATGTTTGTTCATTCCACATGTTCTATTTTCAAACCTGCACTATGTAACAAAAATAACACAAAAACTATATTTTAGGACTAGCTAACATTAGGAATTAGCATATTGGATTATTACAATAGACTGAGATAATTTCAATTTTAACTAGATACTTCCTTTGGCCGTAAATATATTTTAGGGTATTTTAGTAATTTAAACTACAGTCATTTGTTTAATGATAGATGTGTAAATCCATTGTTGAAATAATATAACAGCCTACAGGTGGACGCAGTTGGATATTAATGTCTGAGGAAGTACAGGACTGTAAAAAGTTGGGAAACACTGCATAAACACATCAGAACACCATCACCTTCCTGCATTTAAATTCTAACTATGCATATAATAAAATTATTTAACTGTATAAAAATAAATTTGGTGGATCAATTTGGGAGGACGAGCACATGCAGCTTTCAGTCCCATAGTAACAACATGTCTAAAAAGTAACAAGACAATAGCTATCATTTTGACAATGAGGTGTGAGAGACAAGCAGGCAATTTTCACTAATGGGGGCAGTTCACAGACATTGAAGCACGTTCTGCACTTCAAGTCTATTTATCTCGTCAGCGCAAGCGTTACTGAGGCGAGGAGATCCACAAACATGACTTTTTAATCCAATATAAATTCCCCAAACAACTCAATAGTTATAAAACTACATAGAACAATTCTAAGATTCACACTGCACAGGCTAAAATGTTCGTAATTGTATTTGAAGCTTTTATTAAAACGCGAAAATTTCATTTGGAAGTTGTAATCATTTAATATTAAAAGGAATTGTCAACAGGTACCACTTTGATAACTATTGTGAATATTAGGTATGCTTTTGTAAGTAACAGAATACTACAGAGTGTAGGGAAAGATTATCTGGTATGAATTTCATTTTTATATTTAAAAAATGTAAACAACTATTGCACTGTGACTTTTGAAATAAAAATAACACTCAAAGAATGGACTGCTGTGAATGTATTTATTTATTTTATTTAACCTTTATTTAACCAGGAAGGTCCCATTGAGTTACAATAACTCTTCTCACAGGGAGTCCTCGCCAAGACTGAATGGAATACAGAAAATCAAATGTGGCAGTGGCACAGTTATTTTTTCCTGGTTAAGGTACTGGTTCATACTGTATACCATGGGCGTCGATTTGGTTTGAATTGTGCTGGGGATGGACCTTGACTTTGGGCTGGAACGGCCAGCTGGGGAGGGCATGCATGTGCTCCCCGCATCCGTCACTCACCTTCTCGGGTGCTCCTTAGCCATCTAAATGTAGAGATGACCAAGGAACTCTCGCTCTCCATCTCTCGGGGATAGAGATTTTTGTGGATTTGTTGGCATCTGTTTTTCAAGTTTTCAAAAAAAGTGGTGTGTACAAAATGACTTACGACGAAATCTGGTGGGTACAGTACACTCTGTCCACACCAAAATCGGTATACAGTATAACAACTCGTATAACACAATATCTTTATTATCCATTTTTGTCCCGTAAAGTGAAACTTTACTTTGATTTACCGTATAAATAGCCTACTGTACTACTTTCACACAGGATTCAGGAATGCATTCTGGAACATAATAGAGTAGGCCAGTGCTCAAAGTGGGGCGGTACTCACTGGTACGCAGTGCCCGCACCTGCACTCTCTTTCAGAGAGATTGGTAATGATCCTAACATTACATCATCTACACTACCCAGTGGGCACTACGTTACTTACTTCAGATCTCTTGAGGAATCACGTAAAGGCAAGCAGTCGGCCCAGCCTATCAAAAGTTTGCTTCTCCGCGGACGCTAGTTCGAAAATGCTGTCGCCTGACCGTAACATATTTTTCACTGCTAAAAACCGAGAAACTGAAAAGAAGTGTGTCTTTTTTTAAGTCGTTATGCTAGCCTGGCTTTAGAAAGGTACTAAAAGAACACGAGTGCCAGAGCCAGACACGTGAGGTCAAAGTCCAACCAGAAACATTGGGTACGTTTCATGAGCTACAAACTAACGTTAATTAAAACCCTTCACAGACTCCCAACGTTCTAGGGTCAAGCGCGAACCATACATGCTTGGTACCATTGGAAAGCGGAAGATCAGACAAAAAGAATGAGTGATGGCTCATCCCTGTGGGTTAAACACAACACAGCCGGAGCTATAACGCCTCAAAGTCGGTCATGTTTTATAGACACCTTTTTTACTAGACACAGGAAGTAACAGACAGGAAGTAAAAAATTGCTGGGATTTCAAAAACGTTTAGAAATATTGTAAGAAATGGGTGCAGCATTTTGATGTTGACTTGTTTGTATGGCCTCCAAACTTTTCACACTCGTCCACTAGTCCAAAACCATAAGGCACTTCACTGTAGGTCAAAGTATGACCTTTGGCCAAAAGGTCAACTTTGTACCAAACCCGTTATACCTTGAAAGTTGATGTGAGCGGAACTGCTAGCATTAATGAGGAGTCTGCAGCTACCAACCTCAACGTTACCTTAGTCAATGACATTGATGTCAACAATAATGTGAGTAACAAAACACATGCATTGCCTGTCTGTTGGTCAAGGGACACACACACAACAAAAAATTATTGTACCAGCAATATCTACAGTGAAGTTTTTTTTTCACTGTAGAAATCTCAAATGTCATAATGATTTGCCAATGCAAGAGAGTACCAGCACCTTTTTTCCCACTTCAAGCACTAAAGTAGGCTACAATATCTATGATATTTCTTCTTTTACTTAAAGGACAACTCCAGCACAAAATGAACCTAGGTGTCAATAACACATGGGTAATGAGTCAACCATTCTTAGGGATATGTTGACATGCTAATTGATACGGACAGTTTTATTGCAAACTGATAATTACCTTAGTTTTATCATAGTTGAAGTCAAAATAATATAACACAAAATATAACTCTCCAAATAGCTCCACACTTACATGGTAGCATAATGAGGATCACTACATGCAAACCAAAGAATTGAGAACATTGTAAGTGTGGGAGACGAAATTCGGGACTTCCTCTAGGCTATAGATGGAACTCAGGCTTAACATTAAAGTCTTTATTGCTCTAATTATCATATCTCCAGGACTCTGAGTGCAATTATTTAATGACTAAATTTATAAAAAATATATTACAAAGTGGCGACCATGAAGGGACGGATAAAACTCATTTTAGCTCTGCTGAAGAAACGGAATGGAGGAGCCGAGCGCAGTTCCACAGCAAGCGCACTGATTCGGTGAGTTGACTCACATAGTATAGGAAAATTATCTGTGGAACTGCATTCTGAGTTCACCAAACCATAACAAAACAGGTGAGTTTCCGACCAAGAATTCTTAATTGGGATTAAATTGAGACAGAGAGATGTTTTTAGGGCAAATGTGCAAGTGTAAACAAATGCATGAATGTTTTGTATGTAAATTGCAAATAGCTAAATCCTACGGTAATGTTTTGGCTTAATAGAAGAAATAAAATAGTTAGCCACCTAAGGTAACCACCTAGAGAGGTGAGGGTTATAGAAGTCGAGACATGGGCGAGGGCTAAAGATGTCGGATAGGGTAGGAATATGGATGTATAAGTAACGTACTGGACCTAGGCTCATTAAAGTGTAAATAAATAATTAAGAAGAGTGAAGAGTAGAAGAATAAAGCCCGAATAGACAGCCACCTAAATTAAGACCGATAAATACATAAACATTACAGCATGGTGATCGGAGGAAACATAATTTAGAAATAAATGGTAGATATAGTAACACACAAAAGGGAAATTCATCCACACAGAGTCCATACAAGTTTAAACTAGTTTGGGAAATCCATTGGAATGTAAAATCAATTATATAAAATTAGCTTGATCGTTGTTAGAGGTCTGTAAAAATCTATCAATGTACCGCTGTGTGGAATTTGCAAAGCTAGAAAAGTTATTATGGAAACATTGGGTTGTGAAAGTTGTAGTCAGGCGTTCTCAACAGAACGATAAAAAAATAAACATTAGAATGGTAAGAAATTAGTAAAAATACATCCACAAATTGACTAATGAAATTAAAATAGTGAGCCAAGCTTAGAAACGGTACCACTGCTTTGGAAGCTTCCACAAAACATGCACATCTTCATTGTGTACCGGGGATGAAGTAAATTGCTAGTTACATAGATCATAACGATAAAGATTAAGGGAAGAAATTGGGTAAAAGCGAATGACAATGATTAGTTGGGAAATCTATAAGAATACATGGGATTAAAATAATACTTTGAGGTAAAAATGTGGGTTTTCTTAGTACACATTTAATGTTAAACTATGCTAAGGCCGAAAGTAATGCACTAACATGCGATTAATTGTTGGATGCAGATTGGTAGTTGTTCGGGTAGAGAATGCAGGTTGCTTATCTCCATAAGCTTACATGGAGATACAGCTATATTGATACTTTCCAGTTGTATTTCACATGCACATGTTAGAAAAACTGAATTAAGGTTAATCGTTTCATACATGCGACGTCACATGGTAGTTATTGGGAACAATTGATCGGATGAAATTTGAGAACAAGTCAAGGCAGACCTTAGGCTACATTCTTGTATTCTAAGACTAGGGAAATAGGAAAAACATTTTTAGAAGAGTGTATGGCGAAGTTAAGGAATTAAAGGACACATAAATTGAAAGGGTGCGCTGTGGGGTATTAAAAATTAATTAAATCCACAAGCTGGGATGTTGGAAGAGATCGGGATAGGTAGATAAAGGTAAAAAGTTGATCAAATGTGTTGTTGGTTGCATTCAGTTGTATTTGAGTGTGGAGTGAGGTCACGATGAGCTAGAGAAAACCCGCCACATTATTGTTGAGTTTGGCTGGGAAAAAATTGAAAAACAATAGGATTGTTTTGTTAAGGTAGTCTATGTTGCAGCCTAGGTCCATCTGCTCCAAGGATTTTAGACCCTAATTTTTATCATGGGAATAAGTAGAAAATTATTGAGATAAAAAAATTGAGGTAATAAATTGACATTCATTTGAACATTGAGGGACTGTAAATAATTATGTAAACTGATTGAGCGGGCAGAGTTAACGCACCGGGGAAGGAGTATTATTATGTATTATTCTGCAACAACAGGACAAACTTGACGTTTAACCCTCACTTAGTCTGGCTGTTGATTTATTAATGAAAATCCATAGTGTGCAAAATAATTGAAATTAAATGATTGGGTCGTAATTCTATGAACAAAGCGGAAGTAGAGCGTAGTTTGCATTGGATTTCAGAACATACTACCTACTGGGCGAAAAAGAGCACAACAGGCAGGTCTAAGGTTGAGTTTGGTCAAATTAGGATTTCTAATCAAGAAAAGAAATAAACTATGTTAACACTTAGGATTTCATTTGAGAATAACATTTAAAGCGTTTTGACAAACAGGCTGACTTATACAAAATAGAATAGTAGGCCATGAGAAAATTCTGGGATATTAAAATTGACAGGGACTGTCACGTTTCCTCCTTAGAAGGGATAGAGACAGGCGCGAAGGTTGCAATACTCAAATATGACGTTTATTAAATAATCAAAACAATACTGCCACGTGGGGCTTTCTAAAGAATAAAACTTAATACTCAGGCACACGTAACATGAGCACACGCAACATGGAACATTGATCGACAGGGGTAGACAGGAAACACCAGGGCT
>JACXGM010010071.1:14714-26786 GCA_016801145.1 Umbra pygmaea | reverse complement strand
GACGCATAGCGGAATGCGTTGGATTGCGGCTGCGGTGCATTCGGGTTGTTGCATGCATTGGATTTTTCCTACTCGTGCGCTAAAACCAATGCGTTAATCAAACCGGATGTTGTGTCTAGCTAACACTTGCTAGCTTTTCAAAACGGTGATAAATTTGGTATAGCCAACACTTATAGTTACTGACCTGCTAATTCAATGTCTTTCGAATTCCTCTTCCGAGCATATTGTTTTTGATTGATGTCTCTGTAGACATCTGCTGTTATATAAAAAATGTCAGGATACCCGGCGACCGCTCTTATAAGTTTCTCCTTCATTTTTACATGCGCTGTGAAACACTAGACAATGTGTAAATGAGGCAAAGGGCTTTGCATCAAAACTATGCATATGCAATGCAACTAGCGGATTCGGTGTGATTTGGGCATTATGCTGCGTTCGTACTTTCCGAGTCGGAGCTCGGAGTCGGAGCTCGGAAGGTTGCCTAGCAATGCGCACCACACGCCCCCTTTTCCTCGGACATCCGACTTTCCCACTCTGAGATCTCAGAGGTGACCGAGCAGGAATTCCGAGCAGGAATACAAGATGGCTGCGCCCTGTGACTTGTAAACATGAATTGTTTTAATCGTTTATGGACCGCTTTGGTTATTTAAATGACACTTTCAATCACTTGTAATACTGCAATACGTTACTGCGCCCGTATCACTGCCTGTTGGTATGTGAATCGGTCATGTTGTGAGTGAAATATAAAAAAATACTTTTTTCAAACCGGTGTTGCTAAACGTGGCTAGCGTTGTAACATAAGAAACTAAAACATGAAATAAAGTGAACATTTTAGAAGTTCAAATGGCTGCGTTTTGATATGGTGGGGTAATAGTCATAATCATAATCAAAAAATGTAATGTAGTGCTTTTGGATCGCCTGGTACTTGGTCAGTGCTACCGCAACAACAGCTTTCTGGGTGGCATCCATGTTTTTCTCCGACTCGGACGTGCAAAACTATAATAGAACGCTTGAAGTGTGGAAGTGACATCATATCTGAGTTCTGAGTCCGATCTTTGAGAATAAACTAACGCAGCATTATCTTGAGGCTGTGTAGTATTGCTGCGGTCCATTTGGCTCGGAAGTGGGAGGTCGGAACTGGGAATGACGTCACACCCGAGTAAAACAAGTTGATCGCATTCCAGTTACCGAAGTGGGAAACAAGTCAGCCATCCAAGTAGCATACAACTAGCTATGTTAGCCACTTTTAGCAAAACCAGTTGATAAAACACATTTCTGAGTGTTTTCACGCCTTCTAACGCCGTAGCAACATGTCCAGACACAACAGTTGAACAGCACTGTGTGTACGGCAATTTTTGTGAAAAACAAATAAAACGATTACTAAAAATTAACAGTAACAACAACTTTCAGTTACTGTTGATACAGGGTGCTGCCATCTTGGAAAATGAACTTGAGGATAGTGAAATATCTCAGACTTTGCGACTAGGAATTTCCCACTTGGGCGGGTGTTCCAATAAAATTCCGAACAAGAACTCGGAATTTCCGACCTCCGAGTACAAATGGAACGTAGCATAAGTTTGGCTATGGTAGAAAGCGCGCAGAGGAAGAACTTTAACATACCATCTTTGCATTATTTTGTGAAGCGACCTTGGGTTCTTGAAAGGTCCTATAAAAAATAAACATATTAATTTATTATTATTAAAGAGCCGTTTGGGAGCCAAAATAGCCGGCTCTTTTTGGTGAGCTGAGCCAAATGATCTGGCTCACGGAAAAGAGCCGTAATGCCCATCACTACATGGTACGTTAAAGTTCTTCCTCCGCGCGCTTTCTACCATGCCCCACTGAATAAACTTTACATACATACCAACTGCTTGTTCGAATTTGATTGACGAAAGTATCCTGCCAGTGAGATTGGATTTAGCAATGCAGGACTGACTGATTGGTCAATATTAGAGGTGGTCCAGCCCATTTGGTTGTAAAACTCATTTTACAAGCTTACGACCCTCGAATTACAAAACTGATGCACGTAGTAAACATGACAAAAATCTGAGCGGCGCAAACGAGCACCGCCGCGCTGTGCCGTAAACTTTTTTGTTGCAAGTCTGAAAAAGAAATATGCTTGCAATTCCAGCTGAATTTATTAAAATATAATATTACAGACAGGGTTCCCCCAGAAAATGGGTAAGTTAAGGCAGCATTCTTCTCCCGGGGGGGTGCGCGCACAGGGCATCATAGTCGCAATATGGGAAGGTATTTAGACTGCTTATGGATGCTGGTGACTGAGCGCAATGACATTAATACACCACCAGTTCGGACGCTAAACACGTTATATTAACGAGTTGTTTCGGATGCAACACACGTCAGATTTTCTATTTTGGGACTGCATAGTCAAGGCGGAAGACGTTGGTTGTCTAGGCGGCCGCCTTGACTGCAAAGTGGTGCGGGAAACCCTGACAGATTTGCAACTTTTTTTTACAAGCTTGCAAAATGAGATTACAGATTTGTTAAAGCAAACTTGCGACCACAAACTTGATTCTACAACCACAAACCTTAACATACAAGCACACAACTTTGCCTACCAGTCTACAGACTTTTGACACGTATAATAATCCATAGATAATGGGTTAGTTAAGGCAGTCTGGTTTGGTTTGTCACCATGGGTGCAAAACAACTTTCAAAATGCGCAACGGTGATCGTGTTCACTGTTTATTGATGCGCACTTAACATAGCGCAATGACATTGAAATACCAGCAGATGGTGCTAGTCGGACACATATCACATGTAACATTTACTTCTTTGGGACTTCTCAGTTACAGCGGCTATCGGCACTAGTCTAGGGTGGCCGCCTTAATAATAAAGTGCTGCGGAAAACCCTGACTTGTGACTTTGACATCTCAGCGCTGTCGTCATCTGTTTAGCTCGCCTCTGGCCCACCTATTTCAGATACACCGATGTGATTGGTGCAGCTCGGCTTCAAGGGCATAGTTAATGAGCATCATTACTGAATGCCAGAGTGACTTGCTGAGCAAATTCAAATTCTCTCGCGAGAACTCTGGATTTCCAGGGTAGATTAATAACAGGTGGACTCCAATCAGGTTGTGGAAACATCTCATGGATGATCAGTGGAAACAGGATGCACCCGAGCTTTTTAGTGTCATTGCAACGGAGCCCTGTGAATATGTGAATACTTACGTACATGGCATTTTTATTTTTAATAACTTTGCTAAGATTTCAAACACAGTACATTCACCTTGTCAATATGGGGTATTGTTTTTTAGAATTTTGAGGGAAATAAGGAATTTAATCAATTTCGGAAGAAGGGTGTAACATAACGAAATGTGGAAAAAGTGAAGTGCTGTGAATATTTTCTGGATGCACTGTATGTAATTGACATATCAAGGTGACTAGATGACAGAGATATAACAACACAATTTTCATAGCTATTATATATAAGATACACTTTTCAATAGATAATCCACTACTCCCAAATGTAAAAGTATCTAAATGTAATCCTAGGCTAAAACTTAGTGGTAAAGTTTTAATAAATTGTCTTTCCATTAATCAATTATCCAGAAAAATGTAGGCTACTATTTAAAGTAATAAAATCGTATCTGCTGCACATGTTCATGTATATCACATTACTGTACAGCCACTATGTCGGCGTTCAGTTTTATATGCTGTTATCAACCTGTATACTGGTCAGCGTAGGGCTGCACAATTAATCACATTTTAATCACAATTACTATTTTGGCTTCCCACGATCAAATTCGAGCGATATTAAAACCCTCCAAATACCTCCGATGTTCAAGCGCAATTATCTAGAATCAGTGTTGTGCCGTCAGGGCCTGCAAGGCCTTCTCTGCAGGCCCAAAGATAGTCAGAATCAGAAATTTATATTTGTACTTCTTTAATATATTTTTTCATTAACACTATATATATATATATTTTACAAAGTTCATTTCAATTAGTCTATAAGGTTTTTTCATTGCTACAGTACGGTCTGTTCAGCTGCCTTGCTTTTAGCGCAGCTCATATAAATGAAAGCTTTTATCCAATAAGATTTTTTCATCTGTGTTGTCTCGGGGTAGACTAAGGCCTTCAGAATTCCGAGTGAATACCGTCTGCTTTTGAAGCCCATCAGGACCATGTTGTTGACTGTCATATTTTTAACCAATCAGATTTCGACTTTACCATTTTGGGTATGTTCTTTGACCAAATCAAGCGTTTCTGCAAGCCTAGCCTTACGTCAGCATAGTTTCTGTTGCTGATAGGAGTGGCAGTTCAATAAAGTTCAATAAAAAAATGTAAAAAAGTTTGCCATCTGAACAAGATTTAGCCTACACCCGTGTCGGATTTCTTTTAACTTTCAATTTTCAGATTGTTCGATTTTTTTACTTTTAGCAGTAGATGGCTTTTTTAGCAGTATATGGAGATAAAGAAGTAGTTTTGGTGGCAAATATAGGACGAAGCAGGATCGACCCTCAGCACTGGGCAAGATCTTTTATTGGAACTTAACGC
This sequence comes from Umbra pygmaea, assembly GCA_016801145.1. Taxonomy (NCBI): domain Eukaryota; kingdom Metazoa; phylum Chordata; class Actinopteri; order Esociformes; family Umbridae; genus Umbra; species Umbra pygmaea. The sequence continues at coordinate 22,271 of JACXGM010010071.1, read as the reverse complement.
AAAGATGTTCTGTAGCAACAACCGCGTCATAGAAGTCTTTTTTTAAAAAGAAAGGAGGACGGACTTCGTTTTTTAAATTATGAGCAGCTTTGGTGAGTTTGATGGATTTTATATATTTTTACTAGCAGGGCCTTAAAGGTTCTTAATGGGGCTTAGTGCATGCACTGTATTTGTATTCAAGCAGGGGGAGATAAACAGACACACTTCATCCTGGCACCAGGCCTGTTAATACTTGTTAATTATTACTGCTTGCTTGTTTTAGATCACTACTGGTGTGAAGCATGTTCAGATCGTATATATATATATAAGGTCTATGGTTCAGATTCATTGGTCTTAGTGGGCTGTGCCTTTGAGTGTGTGTGGTAAACCTAAATGTGCGTTTAATTCCCAGCTTGTCTGCAATCTCTGGGGAAGTCTGTTGAATCCTGATTGTTCCTTCAATTTTTGCATGTTTGTGGTGTTGTGACTGGGTGTTGTGAGTTAGATCTTGTTTAATTGGTTAGGACATTGATTTTGGCTATCCGATGGCTACAGTATGTGTAATGTGACATCCTGTCATAATGCGTAATAGTAGGGCTGGGCGGTATGACCAAGAATGTATATCACGGTATTTGTCAAAATTCTACCGGTTTCACGGTATAAGACAGTATTTATTTTTTCCCAGCATTTTCTACAGTTTGAGAGAGGAATTATTGCAGTAAATTGACTTAGGATGGTCTATTTTACTGTCATAATGAGGGAATATTGTAGAATAATTCCACACTAGTAGCCTACTGTATTTTAGCAAATATACTTCGTGTGATATTCACGTTTTTACAAACGGTTCGGAGGCGCGCTATATAGAATGTTTTTTACACGATAACTGCAGTCAATATTTTTGTTCTGTACTGTTGTTTTAGACCAGCTTTTCCTAAAGTGGGATACAAAATATATTGTATTCTATATATTATATCATATGGAATGGCACATATTGTATATTCTCTTCAAAGAGTTTCTCTCTTAACTCATCAGATCCAAATTTAAAATGTACAGCAGAGAGACCTAGAAAGGATATATACTTTTTAGACATTGCCCTTTCTAAAAAAGTTGATATTTTGGAAACTATACCTATAACTATATATCTAACTCAAGTTGCAGAGTATAATACTTTTACGAGCAGACAGTAATATTCATAGACACCTCATACAGAATATACCAGTTGGCCAAATCCTTAGACTTACAACGTAAATGCACTTACGAATGCTAAAGTGTTTTATTATCCGAAAACCGTGAACGAATACAATATTCATAATTTAATAATTGTAGCATGGTGTTCATTCGCCCATTATATTATTCTTACGAGGAAAGAGTTGCTATATGCACAGCAGACTTCGTTTTGACTGTAAAATATACATTTTGCTGTTTTAGAGACAAGATAATCATTTAAACTACTGTCACTTCATAGACGCTTTGAAATTGAATTATTATAGAGACCATCGGAATTCGAACAGTAGCCTAACTAACAAACTATCGGTTGTATTCTTTCACTGAAGACAGAAAGCACAACTTCAGTATCCATTTTCCAATATAAATTCAATTGTTTTAAACTTTAGAGACAACTTTCTTTATATGGCAGTTTCTGCTGACAAGGAAGATGAATGTTGACCATGATTTCGGCTCGTTCCGGGGGATTCCTCCTGCCGTATTCTACAGTACACTCGCGTTCTGTCGGGGGCGTTCCCCCTGACATATTCTATAGTAGCTACTGTAGATGGCACCCAGATTGACATAAAAGCCCATCCAAATAGTATAGTAGGCTATATCCAGCATTGGAATACAATGTATTAGTGTCGCACAGCGCAGTGTTCCGGACGTTGTCTATTCAAATACACCGGTATGGCGGGATATAATAAATGAATATCATGACGAAAATAAATACCGGTATTCTGTGTGAACGGTATAGCAACCTGCACTACGTAATAGTTGTACATTCTTATGGTTTCAGTCATGTCGGGTCAATTAGTGTATTTTAAGTCTCATAGGTGTTGAGCCTCGTGTTAAATAACCTTTATCGATTGGAATAAACTGATCTTCATTATGAATATGGGGTGGTTATGCTGAATGACAATAACCTATAGCCCTAGAATTTCATTGTGAGGTTATTATAATGCGTTTCAATTTCGGGAAGATGGTGTAAAGTTGGTGTCAAATGCACGTCCCGCCACTGTCTAGAATGAGTGGTAGATCATCCTTGTGGGTTAAACAGAGCCAGAGCTGTGGCGCCTCAAAATCAGTCATGTTTTAGACTGTCGTTTTTTTTTACTAACCACGTTACAGACAGGAAGTAGGAAGTGAAAATGACAATTCTGCAATGATGTAGGACATCATCCTGCACAAACAACACCAACAATTTCTGGAAGTGAAAAATAGCTGGGATTTCAAAAACGTATAGAAATATAGTGAGAAATGGGTGCAGCATTTTGATGTTGACCCAAACATTGCACACTGGTCCAGGAGCCCTGGGGTCTTGACAATATGCATTGAAAAGCCTTATTCATCATGGTGTACATGCTTTTACAGATATAAATCAACAAACATACATACATTATTCCGTTTTTCTGTTTTTATTTTTCATTTTTCTTTAAGGAGATGCACTGAATTTTGGTGAATAAGAGGAACCATTTTATCTTGATAAACATTTTTGTACATTAGCAGGAATGTAGCACAATATCGATGTGAAAGCAGTTATAATTAGCCTATGTGACAATACAATTTGTTTTGGTTAAAATCAACAAATAATCGTGATGCTTTATTGTGATCTCAATATTGATCAATATAATCGTGATTATCAATTTGGCCGTAATCGTGCAGCCCTAGGTCAGCATATAAAAAGCTTTAATTCTCACTGCAATCACAGTTCTGAAATCACCACCATCACAGGCAACATGACATTTCTGGTGTCCATCTTTTAGGCAGTTGAGGACAAGGAGAGCCTGCAACTATCTTGAAAAGTGGTGACAGTGGGGCCCAGTGTGTGGACCAGTGTCCAGAAATGGAGTGTTGGTCGACTATGAAGAGGGTATCTGTGCTTCTGGAGGACTGCAGGAGCATGCTGGGAAACGGAGTCCATATTAAGGTGGTTGGTAAGTAGGAGATTATAACTTCAGTCCTTGCAAAGGATGATATTATTTAAGTTACAGTACTCAAGGTAAATGAGTACACCCCCTTTGAAAATTAAGATTTGTTTCAATTTCTCAGTGAACACCAGAACAATTAGCAGACATTTGACAACTGAGTTCTGTGAAACATTTGCTTTTATTAAGAACATGAAAGGTTTCTCACAAACATCATAGAGATGATAGATAGAAATAGAAATAATACATTTTATTCAAATGAAGTGTTGCAAAAATTAGTACACTCTACAAAAAATTCTACCAAATCTAATATTTTGCCCTCCATGATTTTTAAGGACAGCACTGCCACGTCTAGCTTTCTCCATTCTTGGAGAATGAGCTCTTTCAGAGCCTGGATGCTGGATGGAGAATGATGCTCGACCCGTCTTTTCAGAACTTCTCATAGGTGTTCTATTTGGTTGAGGTCAGGTGACATACTTGACCACTGAATCACTTTCACCCTGTTCTTTATCAGAAATGGCAGTGGCCTTGGATGTATATTTTAGGTCATTATCATTTAGAAAGAGCGCATGACGACCCAGGGTGTGGAGAGATGGTAGCCTCTTCTCAGTGTTTCGCAGTACATCTGTGAATTCATGATGCTCTCAATGAAGTGCAATTCCTTGACACCCGCAGCAATCATACAACCCCACAGAAGAACACTGCCACAGCCATGCTTTACTGTGGGTACCATGCATTTGTCATTGTACTCTTTCATACAGTTTGGATGCCATCAGTTCCAAAAAGATTAACCTTTGTTTCATCTTTACTAAGTATGGAGTCGCAATATTCTTCACTTTTGTCAACATGGACCCTGGCAAATGCTAAACAGGTTTTTTGTGAATGGGCTTTAGCAGTGGCTTTCTTTGTGGACAACACCCTTTCATGCCACTCCTGTGCAGCATACGTCGTATTGTGTCACATGAAACAGTCGCCAGTTTTATTTCTACAGCTTTAGCTAACTGTGATGAACTTGCATGATGATTTTCCTCACCTCTTCTTAGGGAAAACCGCTCATTTCGTGATGTTCGTTTCTTTAGATGGCCCGGACATCTCAGACTGCTTGCCACAAGTCCATTCTTTTTGAAATGTTGAATAACTTCTGCTATTGTATTCAGACTGATTAGCCATGCTTTACTAATTGTCTTGTAGCCCTTACCTTTTTTGTGTAATGCAATTACTTTCTTTCTCAAGACCATGTTCCATGTGGTGCCATAATTGTTAGCATTGACTGGGAGATTGTATAGGTTAAATACCACCCTTACTTGAACTTGATTTTAATTATCATTTAAACAAGTTTAATTCCTAAAAGCTTTATTGGGGTGTACTCATTTTTGCACCATGGTCATGAATAAAATAACATTTTTGTTTTACTCTGAATAATCTCATTTGCAACTAATACAGCAGAGTTGCTGGAATATTTTATTTTATTTTCATGGAAAGTATTTATTCCAAAGAGAGACCAATGATTTTTTGAGACATTTGATAAGGTGTACTCATTTATGCTGAGTACTACATATTACACATTGTCATAATTAGTCTGTCAGGGAATACAATTACCCGCTAACTGTGGTAAAGTTTTTTTTTATGGTGTGTCAATACTACCAGCATTTGTGGTGGGTAGGCAATGAGCAAATGGGAGCACAAACTTAAAAAAAAGACATAGTCACCTTAATTACATTCTAAATCTAATCTACATAATCACAACAATGTCAAAGAATCATTGTATTTTGACAGTCGGTGTGTAATGTCATCTTCAGATCATCCTCTGTTTGGGTTCAGTAGCTAGCCAGTTATAAATAAATAAATAAATAACTAGCTACTGTATTTTTAACTAACTTTGTTCACATTGTAATTAACAGTGTAATAATTGTTGGCAATTCCAAACTTTTTAAAGACGAGGAGCGCTAGACATACAATGGTGAGTGGTGATGATGAATCAACATGGGAAAATCCTCAGCTTCATCTACAGACAAATTTAAACTATAATATTGCTAAAGGTCAGTCTTGATTATTATTTATCTCAGACATGTACAGAAAGCGTGTAAGATAACACGACATGCCAAATAAATTATAAGAGCAATATGTGCCTTTATAGCTGCATATATGTGGCCGTCCTTTGCTAATTAAACAGAAAACTGATCTTTAATAACTTTTTTCAATAAAAAATTAGCTCTTTACCGCAATAGGTATCGTGACTCTCAAACCGCAATATGTACCGTGTGTTAGGCGTACCAGGGTTTACCCCAGAAAATGCGTTAGTTAAGGCGGCCGGTTTCGATTTGTCGACCGGGGGGGAATGGGGTGCAAAACAACTTTCGAAATGCGCAACGGTGATCGTGTTCACTGTGTATTGCTGAGCACTTCATATAGCGCGATGACATTAACATACCAGCAGATGGCGCTGGTCGGACACATATCGCGTCGTCACATTTACTTTTTTGGGAATGCTCATTCAAGGTGGATAATGGTCGCCTTAAATGAGCATTCCCAAAAAGGTGGATAATGGCCGCCTTAATAACAAAGTGGTGTGTACTGTTTGAACTCAGAATATTGGAACAATGAGTGCTTCCTGCTTAATGACAATATAGTCTAATTTAAATTCAGGTAATGGAACAGTTAGCACAGGCCAACCATGTAAACTTTGCTGTTGCAAAGCTTCTAAATCTAAGTCATGAACTGAATGCCACAGATTATTGCATGCTTTAGTTCATTACATTAAATAACGTAGGAGAAACACCTGGTTTAAGTCTTCAATAGGTAATTAGGAAAAAACCTTGTGTAGAGAGATTATTTTGCATATTCTCTACAAACTTTCATGGTAGCTAGGTATACACATTTCCAGATATTTAATGGATACGGAAATGTTTATCCAAGCTAAAATGGATCTGTAAAATTCAGATGTTTATTAAATCAATAGATCATCTGAGGGGTTAACCAGATCTAATTGGTTTCCGAACCAAATTGATCCAAAATATAGAAAACACAAGCCAGAATTTTATTTTATTTCTCTGGCAGTGAAAGTTAATGCCTCACATTGGCTGGACTAAGTATTGTTATAAAGTCACCCCTAATTTGAAATGTCAATGCAATCGATGTGTCTGTATGGTACCAAGCAATCTCAGGGCTCTACAGTGCAACAGTTTTACTTGAATATGCAACTAAAAATAGATGTGTGCGAATGGCAAAGCAGGTGCCTGCTTGCGAAGTAGTGATTTGTACACCAAAACGAACTTTCGTAGTTGTAGAATTTCTGCTTTTATGTTTCATTGATGGTAAGTGCACAAAGAACTACAAAAACCCTAATGCAAAAGAGAACCTAATGAGCCAATAATAGCCTAGTTTCCCCATCATACTGCATTCCATTTGGCTCAGAAGTAGGAGGTTGGAACTGGGAATGACATCACACCCGGGTTAAAACAAGTTAATCGCATGGAACCCCAAGAAAGCCGTCATTGTTCTTGCCCTTTTGGACTATAAACAACTACAGAACAACTAGCCATGTTATCCATTTTTAGCAAAACCAGGTGATGAAAGCGCAATATGGTGTATTTTCACTCCTTCTAACGCCGTAGCTACATGTCCAGAGACAGCGGTTGGACAGGACTGTGTGTACGACAATCTTTGTGAAACAAATCAAAAAACAATTACTACAAATTAACAGTAATAACAACTTTCACTTACTATTGATACAGGGTGCTGCCATCTTAGAAAATTAACTTGGGGATAGTGAAATTTCTCAGACTTTGCGACTAGGAATTCGCACTTGGGTGGGCGTTCCAGTTGAAATTCCGACTAGGAATCCGACCTCCGAGTACAAATGGAACACAGCATGAAACCTCAGCTCTGCAGGAAAAGCAGGCCTTTGAATAAGCAGATAAGGGCAGACAGAGGACATGTTCTCAACAAGATTTCTGAGTTGACTGTGTTGACAGTTATCAGATTGAGCAATAGAAGCACCAAGCTATAGAACATGTTTTAATATAATGGGCACATGCTGGTCTGTCTTGGCCGTGTGTGTGTGTGTGTGTGTGTGTGTGTGTGTGTGTGTGTGTGTGTGTGTGTGTGTGTGTCAGACAGGGTATAAGTATATATATAAGTATATATATATAAGTATATATATATAAGTATGTATATAAGTATGTATATAAGTATGTATATAAGTATGTATATAAGTATGTATATAAGTATGTATATAAGTATGTATATATAAGTATGTATATATAAGTATGTGTATATAAGTATGTGTATATAAGTATGTGTATATAAGTATGTGTATATAAGTATGTGTATATAAGTATGTGTATATAAGTATGTGTATATAAGTATGTGTATATAAGTATGTGTATATAAGTATGTGTATATAAGTATGTGTATATAAGTATGTGTATATAAGTATGTGTAT
>JACXGM010010071.1:0-14614 GCA_016801145.1 Umbra pygmaea | reverse complement strand
GTATATATAAGTATGTATATATAAGTATGTATATATAAGTATGTATATATAAGTATGTATATATAAGTATGTATATATAAGTATGTATATATAAGTATGTATATATGTATGTATATATATATATATATGTGTATGTGTGTGTGTGTGTATATATATATATATATATATATATATATATATATATATGTGTGTATATGTATATATATGTGTATATGTATATGTGTGTCAGAGGAAGTACGTGTGTATGACAGGGTATAAGGCAGTGAATGTTCATGAAAAGGTGTGTAAGGCATTTAGTTAAGCTATCTTACTATGCATCTATCATAATTATCGCTGTATTTAACTAATTTGAGCACATTCATTAAATGAAGTAGGAGGTGGCTTCAGCATCAGTTACTTGACTTGTGCAACAATGTGCCTGTATATAATTGTGAAGGAATTATAGCAGGCTACAGTAATCATATGAAGTTTTAAGAGCTGTAAAGGGAGCTGCAGAGGTTTTGAAAGGAAATTGCATCACCCTACACACAACGTCAGGCAGATTATAAACTTTTTTATTAGGTATACCTTGCTAATTCTTGGTAGGACCTGCTTTTGCCTTCAGAAATGCCATAATTCAACACGGTGCAGAGATTTAACAAAGTGCTGGAAATATTCCTCTGAGATTTTGGTCCGTATGGATAGTATTGCATCGCGCAGCTGCAGCAGATTAATACTTATTATTAATAATAATAATAAAATACTTTCAGATGTCTTTCACGTCCCATATGACAATTTGTAGCGAAAGTCATTATAACAGTATTATAAACATTATAAAACATATCAAACGTATGTGGGCAAAAGGTGTCCTGATGGATGAGGCAAACATTACACTATATTTAATGATAGTCTGCATATTGTCATTTGAACAGTTGTATCATGACAAAATTCACTGAAAATAACTCATTTTCTGTGTGTAGGCTTTCTCATGCATTTTGTGATATTTTACCTCATTTTCAGTGAAAATATACTGTGGCTGGTGAAATATACAATTGGATTCTAAATTATTTTCATCTACTGGATGCAGTCTCTGGTTAAAGTAATTTTATTCCGTGTATACTCTAATTTATACCTAACATTTTAAATTGATTCATAAACCTGATTTACAGTATTTGTCTGTTGGATGAATTGTTCGCGATTAGTGGAAGCTGCTGACAAGTTTTTATTTATACAGGAGACATACCAGGCCCTTTGGAAGATGCAGATAAGGCTTCTGCTTCCAGAGAGAACGAAACTGAAGTTCACAAAGTTAAGAAGTCTCACCACTGTCCACATTGTGACAAGAATTTCCCTCAACCATCAAATCTTAAAGCACACATACTCACACATAATCGAAAGGAGTCTTACCACTGCCCTGACTGTGACCTGAATGACTGTAAACAGCACCAGCAAATACATAATGGAGAGAAACTTTACTCCTGCTTTAAATGTGGGAAATGCTTTAGTTCATCAAGTAAGCTAAAAGCCCATCAGAGAATACATACAGTGCAGAAACCACACTCCTGCTCTGAATGCGGAAGGCACTTTAGGACATTGACTGACCTTACAGTTCACGAAAGAGTTCACACGGGAGAAAAGCGCCATTGTTGCTCTTATTGTGGTAAGAGCTTTTCTTCGCATAATTTCTTACAAATCCACAGTCAAATACATATTGGTGAGAATCCTTATTCTTACTTTGACAGAAGAAATTGCTTCAAGTCATTAACTGCCTTAAGGAGTCATGAAAGAGTGCACACGGGAAAAAAGCCTTACCATTGCTCTCAGTGTGCAAATCATTTTAAAACACCTGGGCGCCTACGAGTCCACATGCAAAGACACACTAGGGAGAAGCTTTTTAAATGCAGTGACTGTGAGAAGTGTTTTCCCACACGATGGGAAGTAACTTCTCATCAGAGAGTGCACTTAGGAGTGAAACCTTACCCATGCCTTAGTTGTGGTAAACACTTTGCAAGGCAAAGCACCTTAAAGGTTCATCAGAGAGTGCACACAGTAGAGAAGCCATACCAATGCCCTGAGTGTGACAAGTGCTTTTCAACATCATCTAAACTAAACGCTCATCAAAGAATACACAGGGGAGAGAGGCCACACCAATGTTCTCAGTGTACTATGAGTTTTAAAACATCAGGAGATCTAAAGACACATGCGCAAACACATACTGATGAGAAGCCATACCCTTGCTCTGAGTGTAGGATGTGCTTTGCCTCAAGTGAGAGTCTATCAGAACACACCGTGGAGTGTGTGCTGTCCAAGAGTCTGCTGATGTGCAAGAAAAAAGAACCAGATACACACACAGAGGTAGGGTGTTTCACCCCAGCAGTCATTGACAGGGTAACTGCTACACAGACAAGAATTGACAGAATCAGAGATGCACCAGCTGCAGATGATCAGACAAAGATGGACAGAATCAGAGATGCAACAGCTGCAGATGAACAACTACATATAGTGATGACATATATCAGGTCTGGCTGGCCAGAGCAGTTTAGTAAAATCCCTGTCACAATTAGGGAGTTTTTACCAGTTAAAACTGAACTCTCAGAATGTAAAGGGTTAGTCATCAAGGGAAGATGCATTGTAATACCGCAGACACTAAGGGAAGACATTCTTGATAGAATACATGATGGACACCAGGGTCTGATCAAATGTAGGGAAAGAGCAAATGCCTCAGTTTGGTGGCCAGGAATATCATCTGAAATAAAGAAGAAGGTCTTGTCTTGTCAGTTTTGTTTTGACCTACAAAAGACACAGCAAAATAAACTGTTTGTCAAATCACAGCTCCCTGACAGACCATGGAAAAGAATTGCTCTGAATTTATGTGAGCACAACCAACAAAGTTTTCTGATCATATCAGACTACTACTCTAGGTACATAGAAATCATGCACTTGCCAACAACCACTAGCTTACAAGTCGGCATGAAACTCAAAGCAACGTTCGCAAGGTTTGGTATTGCGGAGGAGGTTGTTAGTGATGACAAGCCACAATTCATGAGTACAGAGTTCCAAGAACTGTCCAGGCAGCTTGACTTTAAGCACGTAATTTCTAGCCCACATAACCCTCAAATTAATGGTCACGCTGAAAAGGCGATGCAAACGGCCAAAAATATTCTGAAGCAGAAAGACCCATTGATAGCTCTAATGTGCTACAGGTCAAGCCCATGTACAAAATCAGGAGCCAGCCCATCAGAGCTCCTCATGGGTAGAAAAATCAGAACGACACTCCCAACTCTGGAAAAGAACCTGCAACCTAAGTGGCATAAAAAAAAGCACACGAAGCAACAACCCTTCTACCATATGAAACGACATGGTGAGAGACAATTTCCATCAGTAAATCAAGTGGACAGTAAACTCACTACCCTATACCAGAATTGGACAGCACCGGCAGTGGATACTACAGAAAGCATCAGCCCCAGGTTTTCCGTTGTTGAGACACAGCAGGAAGGATCTCTGCAAAGCAACTTCTGCCACCTCCAGGTTGTACCTACCACTATTGTGCCTGCTCCATCTTTCTTTTTTGAACAAGGAGAAAATGCTGCACTGCAAAACAGTGTTCAACAAGAGTCTGATTTAACTAATACAAACATGGGTACACAGGATGATTTTGTTCAAGAACTGGTGTTTACTAAGTTTGGCAGGGCTTCGATACCGGTTTTTAAGATGAACTTATAAAAAAGACCAAGAGATCTCAGCATGAAGTGGAATGAGACTACAATTAAAATGTTATAATAACTTAATTTGTGTTATTTACTGAAGATATGAAAACCATACAGAGGGGAATTTGAAAGGTATTGTGTTTTAAGTTTAGGGTGCTATATGGATATACAGCTCTGGAAATAATTTAAAGACCACTGCAATATGTTCTTAAATTAACCCCATTGAAAACATCTGGATTGTGATCAAGAGGAAGATGGATGGTCTCAAGCCATCAAACAAAGTCGAGCTGCTTGAATTTTTGCAGGTGGCATAGTCACCCAACATCAATGTGAAAGACTGGTGGAGAGTATGCAAAGATGCATAAAAGTCAATTATTATTATAATAATTATTATTCAATTATTATTTACCCACCAAATATAACACAGTTAACACATTAGTATTATGTTGTTTGAAAATGAAGGAACTTCTTTTCTTTGCATTGTTTGAGGTCTGACAACACTGCTACTTTTTCTGTTATTTTGAACATTTGTCACTTTCTACAAATAAAGCATCTGAATGAATGACATTATGTTTATTTGGAATTTGGAAATAATGTTGTCAGTAGTTTATGGAATAAAGCAATGTTAATTGTACCCAAACACAAACTGTACCTATCAATATTAAAAGCAAAGACTGGTGAATTTGCAGGGCTGTATATAGAAGTGTTTGTTATGCAAAAGGAAATACCTTCTCTATCAGTGACCAGCTCATGTCAAACTGAATTTCTTCATTTTAAAATTTGTGCTTCCGTTGTTTGTCATTGGGCACCTGCTATTGTTTCTGTGTTGTCGACTGTGTTTTCGACTGTGTTTTTGTGTAACAGCACTGCACAGAGTAGGGCATGGGGCATTCATCTCTTACCCCAATGAGACCCGCAGCCTGCTGGTTTTGTGTTTTACCTCATCATTGATTACATCCTCCTAGTGTACCAAGTCTAAATGCTACCAGACTAGAGGGTAGCAATGGGACTGTAAAAAGGAAAACATGATTCATCAGACCAGGCCATTTTATTTTCATTGCTCTGTCCATTATAAAATAAGTCATTCCTATCACACTTAAGTTTTGGTCAGTCAACTTAAAAAAAAAAAAAATCAATATAAAAAACTTTTTTATATTTTTCCTATTTTAAAGTAAAAAATTATCTGTTATTTAGATTGGTTCCTTACTATATTCAGTGCTGGTTTTCTCACTTGAACGGAACATTTTCCCTGGTTGAATGTTTTCCGTGTTTTAATGTTGGATTAGAATTTAGGGTAAATTTTCTTGCTCCAGGTCAGAACAACAGAGCTTTCAGCTTTGGCAGATAAGGACCAGAGATTTTGCTGCCACAAGGGCTAGCGGGGTAATGCAATAAGGGCTAGCGGGGTAATGCAATAAGGGCTAGCGGGGTAATGCAACAAGGGCTAGCGGGGTAATGCAACAAGGGCTAGCGGGGTAATGCAACAAGGGCTAGCGGGGTGGGCGTGTGTGTGGTTCTGAAAGCAGAAAGGGAATAAACAATAGTAAACAGCAGAAAGGTCATATAACACCGTTACAATAACATGAGCTGCACTGCGCTATAAGGACTATAGACTGCATGCATATTACACTAACAGGCTTTACAGTTAGCTGTAAAATACTGCATGAACATTTCTATAGAATCCTTAATGAGATACTCCGCTTATATTCACTAGACATACAGCACATAGAGACCCTTGTAGTGAGTGGGACAAGCGAAATCGTGAGCAAGAGATGATGGCAGGACAGTATGGCTTGCCCAAATGTTTGAAAAATTACAATGTGAAGTAACATATATTTTTGATGAAATGTTTGCAAAAAAGTCAGAGGTGAGGGGAAAATAAAACTCAAGAGCCCAGTACGAGCAGTCCCCCATTCATTCACACCCTAATTTCTGAAACACAAGTAAATGTTGCGTGATGTGATAAATTGCTTCATTTACCTTCTACAAATGGCTAAATCCGGCCTGCCTTAAACAGTGTGAGTAGGAAATTCATAACCTAAGCTAAATCCCTTCCTATATTTGTTAGTGGTTGTGTTCTGTCTTAATGTTTAAGCACCGCTGTCACGTAATAATGAATGGCCCAAATAATCAGTGCCAAAACAAAACACGAACACATCATTATTTCAGTTTGACCAAATTTGACCAAATGCTGGCAGTCTATATAATACAGACTCTGTCCATGGGAGATTGTTCACACCCCAATTAATGTGCAAACGTGTGTTCACTAAAGATAGCATGGATGGGTCAAAATAAAAAGTCATCCAATTGTGTGCATGTAGTGGGGTTTCCATGAGGACTTGTTAGCTGTAACACCACTAGAACGAATGTGTGAGTGACTGGACCTCTTTGAATTTCAATTGAATACCCCTGTTATAACTATATTACACTTGACTTGTAGTCCAATTCTCATATTTTTGTTGATAAAGCTGGTGTTTTAAAAAAAAGTGTGATTATTTCCACCTTGGAATTGGAACCGGGGCACAATATTTTCACATTTTACACCAGTAGTCTTCTGTACATTGTGACAAATAAAATTTTAACTTTAAACTTGCAGGGCAAGCTACATCATGGTAGTCAGTGGTTCGAGCCTGACTGTGACTTCTCTGACTTTGTCCGGAACATCTAGCACGAGGCAGCGCACATCAGCATAGCTGATAGATCATTTGGGTTATCTACCTTGCCACTTTGCTTTCCCATGATCCTTGTATGCAGATCGCGTGCCTGTAAGTTCAATTGCGGAAGTATAATTGGTGAGTGTAATCATCCCACACATGATCTGACTAACGGCTTCCGTGTTGAATGAGCAGTGTGTTAAGAATCAGCCACCTCTGTGAGATGTGGTTCGGGAAAACTTGTGAGCCCCCTTCACTGTCCTGCATCTGTCCAGGGAGTTGCGGAGCTGCCGACAAGAAAGGGTTAGAATGAAATTGAACAAGTCCAATTGGGAGGGGGGAAAAATCACATCAACAACAACAGAAATACTTCCAGGTGAGCTGGATTTTTTCTGCTTCCTCTGGGAACTGTATGACACGTTTGTGTTACACTGTCCCTAAAAGGCTAAATTTGAAGAGTTGTTAGACCTAAAGACCTAAGATCTAGACCATGATCATGTAAATGACAAATACTGCACAAACTCAAGAGTATCATCGTTCAGTACTCAACATTCTGATGTGATTGACTTTTTAGGAAAGACATATGGCTACATTTGTTTGTTTATTTGTCCCGCTGCTCTGTCTCTTCTGGCTGTTAGCCTTTGCCTCTTCTGCCTTCTTTGATCCACTCTTCCACCTCCTGATTCAGGACACGGTATTGGTCTTGCCACATTCTCGAGTCAGGGTGGCAACAGTTGTCCTGATGGAACTGTAGATGAGGTGAACTTTATAGTACATACAGTGGGTACGGAAAGTATTCAGACCCCTTTTAAATTTTCACTCTTTGTTTCATTGCAGCCATTTGATAAAATCACTGCAAAGGATCTGAATACTTATTTTTTTTTATTTGCACAAATTTCTACATTTCTGGTTTTTTTCTGTCAGGATGGAGTGTACATTCATGAGAAATAAAATTAACTTTTTTGATTTTATCAAATGGCTGCAATGAAACAGAGTGAAAAAGGGTCTGAATACTTTCCGTATGCACTGTATAATGATTGTCAGCATCTTTTCATTTGAAGAATTGTATCATGACAAAAGTCACAGAAAATAAACTCCTTTTTTGTGCTTAGGTGTTTATATTTTTGCCTTTTTATATATTTGCCTTCATTTTTTGTGAAAATTTTGTTTGGTTGGTATATACAATTGGCTTCTAAATTGTTTTCATCTACTGGATGCAGTGGCTGTTACATTTTTTTGCCTGTATACTATAATTTTTAGTTGACAATGAAATGCATTAAAGAACCTGATTTACAGTATTTGGCTGTTTGATGGATTAATTGCAATTAGTGACAGCTGCTGACAAGTTTTTATTTATTTATACAGGAGACATACCAGGGCCTTTGGAAGATGCAGATATGGCTTCTGCATCCAGAAAGAACAAAACTGAAGTTCACAAAGTTAAGAAGTCTCACCACTGTCCACATTGTGACAAGCGTTTCCCTCAACCATCAAATCTTAAAGCACACATACTCACACATAATCGAAAGGAGTCTTACCACTGCCCTGACTGTGACCTGAATGACTGTAAACAGCACCAGAAAATGCATAATGGAGAGAAACCTTACTCCTGCTTTAAATGTGGGAAATGCTTTAGGTCATCAAGTAAACTAAAGGCCCATCAGAAGATACATGCAGGGGAGAAACCATACTCCTGCTCTGACTGCGGAAGGAGCTTTAGGACATTAAAAGCCCTTTCAGTTCATGAAAGAGTTCACACAGGAGAGAAGCGTCACTGTTGCTCTTATTGTGGAAAGAGCTTCTCCTCATATTATTTTTTACAAATCCACAGTCAGATACATATTGGCAAGAAGCCTTACACCTGCTCTGACTGTGGAAATATTTTCACCTCATTAATTGCTTTAAGGAGTCATGAAAGAGTGCACAACGGAGAAAGGCCTTACTATTGCTCTCAGTGTGAAAAACGCTTTAAATCACGTGGAGACCTACAAGTACACATACAAAGACATAATAGGTGGAAGCCTTTTAATTGCAGTGACTGTGAAAAGTGTTTTACAACACTAGGGGAATTAAATATTCATCAGAGAGTTCACTCAGGGCAGAAGCCTTACTCATGTCCTGTTTGTGGTAAATGCTTTGCTACGAGAGGTAACTTATTTGCTCATCAGAGCGTGCACACAGGACATAAGCCTTACCCATGCCTTAGTTGTGGTACATATTTTGCAAGGCGAAGTAACTTAAAAACTCATCAGAGAGTGCACACAGGGGAGAAGCCTTACCAGTGCCCCAAGTGTGACAAATGCTTTGCAAGATCATCTCAGGTAACCGCTCATCAAAGAGTACACAGAGGAAAGAGGTCCCATCAATTGTCTCAGTGTACTAAGAGTTTTAAAACATCAGTAAATCTAAAGACACATGTGCAAACACATACTGATGACAAACCATTCCCCTGCTCTGAGTTTGGGATGTGCTTTGCCTCAACTGAAAGTCTATCAGAACAAACTGTGCCATGTGCACTGTCAAAGAGTCTGCTAACTTGCAAGAAAAGGGAGACACTAATACACACAGAGGTAGAGTGCTATACCGCAGCAGTCATTGATTGCGTAACTGCTACACAGACAAATATGGGTGTAATCAAAGATGCTGTAGATGATGAGATAAAGATAGGCATAATCAGAGATGCTGCAGATGATGAGATAAAGATGGGCATAATCAGAGATGCTACAGAAGAGGACATAAAGATGGGCATAATCAGAGATGCTGTAGATGATGAGATAAACATGGGCATAATCAGAGATGCTGCAGAAGAGGACATAAAGATGGGCATAATCAGAGATGCTGTAGATGATGAGATAAACATAGGCATAATCAGAGATGCTGCAGATGATGAGATAAACATAGGCATAATCAGAGATGCTGCAAAAGAGGACATAAGGATGGGCATAATCAGAGATGCTGTAGATGATGAGATAAACATAGGCATAATCAGAGATGCTGCAGATGATGAGATTAAGATGGGCATAATCAGAGATGCTGCAGAAGAGGACATACAGATGGGCATAATCAGAGATGCTATAGATGATGAGATAAACATGGGCATAATCAGAGATGCTGCAGAAGAGGACATACAGATGGGCATAATCAGAGATGCTATAGATGATGAGATAAAGATGGGCATAATCAGAGATGCTGCAGAAGAGGACATACAGATGGGCATAATAAGAGAGGCTGTAGATGATGATATACAGATGGGTATATTCAGATATGCAACTGCTGCAGATGATCAGACAAAGATGGACAGAATCAGAGATGCAACAGCTGCAGATGAACAACTACATATAGTGATGACATATATCAGGTCTGGCTGGCCAGAGCAGTTTAGTAACATTCCTGTCACAATTAGGGAGTTTTTACCAGTTAAAACTGAACTCTCAGAATGTAAAGGGTTAGTCATCAAGGGAAGATGCATTGTAATACCGCAGACACTGAGGGCAGACATTCTTGATAGAATACATGATGGACACCAGGGTCTGATCAAATGTAGGGAAAGAGCAAATGCCTCAGTTTGGTGGCCAGGAATATCATCTGAAATAAAGATGAAGGTCTTGTCTTGTCAGTTTTGTTTTGACTTACAAAAGACACAGCAAAAAAAACTGTTTGTCAAATCACAGCTCCCTGACAGACCATGGAAAAGAATTGCTCTGAATTTATGTGAGCACAACCAACAAAGTTTTCTGATCATATCAGACTACTACTCTAGGTACATAGAAATCATGCACTTGCCAACAACCACTAGCTTACAAGTCGGCATGAAACTCAAAGCAACGTTTGCAAGGTTTGGTATTGCAGAGGAGGTTGTTAGTGATGACAAGCCACAATTCATGAGTACAGAGTTCCAAGAACTGTCCAGGCAGCTTGACTTTAAGCACATAATTTCTAGCCCACATAACCCTCAAATTAATGGTCACGCTGAAAAGGCGATGCAAACGGCCAAAAATATTCTGAAGCAGAAAGACCCATTGATAGCTCTAATGTGCTACAGGTCAAGCCCATGTACAAAATCAGGAGCCAGCCCATCAGAGCTCCTCATGGGTAGAAAAATCAGAACGACACTCCCAACTCTGGAGAAGAACCTGCAACCTAAGTGGCATAAAAAAAAGCACACAAAGCAACAACCCTTCTACCATAACAAACGACACGGTGAGAGACAATTTCCATCAGTACAGCAAGTGGACAGTAAACTCACTACCCTATACCACCAAAAGAATTGGACAGCACCGGCAGTGGATACTACAGAAAGCATCTGCCCCAGGTCTTCCGTTGTTGAGACACAGCAGGAAGGATCTCTACAAAGCAACTTTTGCCACCTCCATGTTGTACCTACCACAATGGTGCCTGCTCCATCTTTCTTTTTTGAACAAGGAGAAAATGTTGCACTGCAAAACAGTGTTCAACAAGAGTCAGATTTAACTAATACAAACATTAGTACACAGGATGATTTTGTTCAAGAACTGGTGTTTACCAAATTTGGAAGGGCTTCAATACCGGTTTTCAGACTGAACTTATAAAGAGAAGGGAAGGGATCTCTGGGCATGAATTGAAAGGAGACTACAATTAAAATGTTATAATAACTTAATTTGTGTTATTTACTGAAGATATGAAAAACATACAGAGGAGAATTTGAAAGGTAATGTGTTTTAAGTTTAGGGTGCTATATGGATATACAGCTCTGGAAATGATTAAAAGACCACTGCAAAATGTTCTTAAATTAACTCCATTGAAAACATCTGGAATGTGATCAGGAGGAAGATGGATGGTCTCAAGTCATCAAACAAAGCTGAGCTGTAAAGTCATAGTCACCCAACATCAATGTGACAGACTGGTGGAGAACATGACAAGACGCATGAAAGACAAATGTTATTGTTGTACAATGATTATTTTTTTTACCAAATATTGATTTCTGAACTCTTCCTAAAAACATTTGTATTTTTTGTTTCAAAATGAATGAACTTATTTTCATTGTATTTTTCAAGGTCTGACAACACTGCTTCTTTTTTGTTATTTTGACCAGTTGTCACTCTGTAAAAATGAAATGTTGTCAATAGTTTATGGAATAAAATAAAAATGTGAATTGTACCCAAACACATACTGTACTGTGCCTAGAAATAATAAACCAAGGGACACTGATAATTTTGCAGAGCTGTATTGTATATATACTGTGAGGGTATACTCTATCAGGGACCATCTTAAATTGTATTAACTGAAATTCTTCATCTAAAAAATATGAAAAGGCAGATTTCAATTGACCAAAAAAAAGTATCAGCCATAACTTTATGACCACCTGCTTAATATTGTGTAGGTCCCCCTTTTGCCGTTATAACAGCAGCCCCATACGTAACAAACTGTGATGCACTATGCTCTGACACCTTTCTATCGGAACCAGCATTCACTTTTTGGAAATAAAATATCTAATGGCTGCCAGCACAATATATTGCTGCTAGAAGAAAGGAAGTTGTCTTGAATGCCCTTCATTACATTTCTGACATGCATTGCAATGTAAAATATCAGTGGCAGCTTTTATTTTGCAAAGTAAATTCTGAGTTTGTGTTGACAGCTTGAAGAACAGTAATGAAGCCTCAAATGCCCATCATTACGTAAAGGAACTGCTGGTAAATACTTGGTGCCAGATACCACAGCACATCTTCAGAGGTCTAGTGGAGTCCATTCCTCTATGGGTCAAGGCTGTTTTGGTGGCAACAGGGGGACCTACACTATAGTAGGCAGTTACTTCATAATGTTATTGCTGATCGGTGTATATTGGGGGAAATTGTGCACTGTCTCTTTAAAAATAATGTGATGTGGGAAGTGAGAGACTGCAGTTATATCTCTGTAGAGATTACTGTAGAGTTGAGTCTGAGAATCTATGCTGGCTAGAGATAGAGAATGTCTTATTAATTTAGTTGTAATTAATCCAGGGCTTATATAAAGATGCATATATATATATATATATATATATATATATATATAAAAAGAACAAAGATACCCTTTCGACTGAGTTATTTCAAGTGTGCAACACTAGCAAACTAGCTAACATAAAGAGTGTGTGACCTGTAATTCTTTACAGCGAAAATGAAAACTGGTGATGGTAATAAATGTGTTTTATTGTATTGGTATTGAGTGGTAGAAGTAAAAACATGTCTAACAACTCCTTTGTTTGAACTACTTACTGGAGGTCAGCCACCAATGACAGACTGTCAGATCCCCACACATGCTCTGTCCCTGCATCATGGGACATCAATCTTTTGAATGTGAAAAACACAAGGGGGGGGGGTAATATTTTTCCCAGAGATAGGGGGGGTCATGTGTCCCGTTCCCCCGTTCCCTCTGGGATTTCTGCCTATGTTCCTAGGATACATTCACTGCTTAATATTTTAAGCTATGAGGTAGTATGTATCCTGTATCAATCCCATATAGAATGTATTATGCTGTATTGCATTGGTGGCTAAGGCAGGTGATATATATTACATCGCTGGATATAGCATACAGTGGCCCTCCACAACTAATATTATTTGATTAGTAGACTCTCCTGAGTATTTCTTATGATACACGCACTGCTGCTCACACAATAGGCTTTGCAATATCAAGCAATGTATTCCAAATACAATATCTGAATTGGCTGTATTTATTTAATTATGTTTTAATGTCACCATTTTATTAAATTTTCAGATAAATATTAACAAATATGAAACATTGTAGAGATTTATAAAAATGTTTTTTTTTATTATTAATAAATACATTTATGACACTTTTCTTCATAAATCGCTGCCCTTTATTTTGAAATTTCGTGACACGGAAGTAATTTTACTTGAGCAAAATACAGCCAGAGCCCGTCTACGGAGTGCATGTTCACTCCCTATTAGCCCCATTGTACCCCCCGGTCAGAAGCAGGAAGTTTTCCCGAGAGTCGGGACGGATATTTACAGCTAAGGAAATATCTTCCCTAAAATAAAGCAGACGCGCTTTCATCTGGTGAGTTTTTTTACATATCTACATTATTGTTGTTTTGTTACCTTGTATCATTTTTGTGTTTGGTATACGGTTTGCAGATTGGTTAGAATGAATCTGCTTCAAATGAGTCGAGTCAGGAGAGAGGAGATTCGACCGAAACTCCCTATTCTAACGCAGTACCGGACTCTAATGCACTGTTTTTCAAACTTTTTTCAATGTTGTACCCCCTTTGAATTGCCTTTTTAAGTACCCTCTGACCAGTGCCAAGAACCCCATGACCAGCGCAAAACATGTTTGGTAGAAAAAAAGTATATATAAAGAGGTACAATCGTAGATTGTATCACTGAATGTAACATGTATGATCTGATTTGGGTCATCGAATTTGCCGTTACGGGCGCAGACTATTTGGTTGCGGATGTGACGATTTTAGACGAGAGGGGGGAGTAATCTAGCTAACTAACTGATATTAATATTGGGATGCTGAAGAAAAACAGTTTTAAAAACAAAATGTAAAACAAAATGTAAAGTTACTTAAACTGAACTGAACAGCCAACTCCTTTGAGTGTCTTGTCTTACAACCAAACGCCATAGCCACGCCCTAAACGCCCCTTTGCTTTATCGCCGACTTTATAATCAACGAGACCATGATTCAAAAAATGAACATCATTATATTGCAGAAGGCTTAAATCTAGCGATTGAGACTGTATACTTATTATGAAAATGTTTACTGAGGTAATAAATCAAGTGAGAAGTGTCTCTCATTCTCATAGACTATTACAGAAACCGAGCTCTTTTGCAACCAGATGTATCGCCCCCAGCTGGAATTCAGATGGAATGCAGGTTTAAGGCACTTCCTCATTCGTCATTTTGCCAAACCGGATGCTCGTCCTATGTAGGGAAATTGTTACAATATAGCCTATACATAGAATGTTTTGTTTATTTATTTGTATGTCCCCCAAACTTTGTCACTCTGGTTCTCAAGTGCCAATATGGATGTTACAGTGACGTTAATTATGGTGTACGTGTATATCACTATATCAACCGATCAACTGATCAAGTATATCACTGATCAACAAAGCAAGGGGTCCCGACAACATCCACCCGAGGGTCCTCAAGGTGTGTGCAGAGCAGCTGGCAGGGGTGTTCCAGCATCTTTTTGACCTCTCGCTGAGGTTAATGAAGGTGCCAAAGATATGGAAGACTTCCTGCATCGTCCCTGTCCCGAAAAAGGGACGTTCTAGCGACCTCTCCAACTTCAGGCCTGTG
>JACXGM010010070.1:0-26719 GCA_016801145.1 Umbra pygmaea | reverse complement strand
TTTACTGACCATGGTATTACTGTGCTTAATTGGCCTGCCAACTCTCCTGACCTGAACCCCATAGAGAATCTGTGGGATATTGTGAAGAGGAAGTTGAGAGACGCAAGACCCAACACTCTGGATGAGCTTAAGGCCGCTATCGAAGCATCCTGGGCCTCCATCACACCTCAGCAGTGCCACAGGCTGATTGCCTCCATGCAACGCCGCGTTGAAGCAGTCATTTCTGCAAAAGGATTCCTGACCAAGTATTGAGGGCATAACTGAACATAATTATTTGAAGGTTGAAGGTTTTTTTTGTGTATTACAAACACTTCTTTTATTGGTAAGATGAAATATGCTAATTCTTTGAGATAGGAATTTTGGGTTTTCATCAGCTGTATGCCAAAATCATCAGTATTAAAACAATAAATGACCTGAAATATTTAAGTTGGTCTGCAATGAATCTAAAATATATGAAAGTTTAATTTTTATCATTACATTATGGAAAATAATGAACTTTATCACAATATGCTAATTTCTTGAGAAGGACCTGTACATGGCTGTACCAAGGACATACGTGGCTGTCTCACTGATGAAAGCTTCATCTTGTTGGCCACTGAAAATGACACATTGTTCGGGGTTCAGGTGATATCCTCAGCATAGCCTGCATGAAAGAGAGAGCTTTGCAGCTGCACATGTATAGAAACACTGGACAAATTGTAACTCCTTTTCAAATCATGTAAAAGACTGAGATCTAATACTTATAATATTCAGTATAGATAATGAATAATATTATTTTAAGCCTTACATGATTGTTATAACTTGTAAGCATGGCGTAGTCTGGATATACCATGTGTGTTTCCTGTAAGCTTGTAGGATCAGCATCTGTGGAGTGACTTGTGTTGAAGGAAGATCGTCTGAAGACATCCTCTCGTCTGGTGTGTAGTGGTCAGTTGAAAGGTCATTATTTATATTTGTAGTTCGCCTACTGTTCATCACCCTACCAAGCTGTGATAGCAATACCGATAAATGCATGGTTTATAATAGGCTACTTGTCGACACAGATAGCTAGCTACTGCGACCATGCTAACCCACATAGGAGATGAGACATTGCTAAACTACATTCCTTATCAACATTTCTTTACTGTACATGCAATGCATAACAGCAGCCCCATATGCAATAAACTGTGATGCACTGTGTTCTGACACCTTTTTATCAGAGCCAGCAATACATTTTTCAGCAATTTGAGCTACAATAGCTCATCTGTTGGATCAGACCACAAGGCCAGCCTTTGCTCCCGACATGCATTAATGAGGCTTGGAAGCCCATGAACCTGTTGCCGTTTTACCGCTTTTCCTTCCTTGGGCCACTTTCAATAGGTACTGACCAATGCAGACTGGGAACAGCTGCAGTTTTGGAGATGCTCTGACCCAGTCATCTAGCCATCACAATTTGGCCCTTGTCAGAGTTGCTAAAATCCTTATGCTTGCCCATATTTCAGATTCTTCATTTTGTCCTCAAAGTTGATGTGTTAGAAGATGGAAAACTAAGCAAGCGTAAGGATTTGATAGTAAGAAAATGTCAGAATACAGCACATCACAGTTAGTTGCATATGGGGCTGCTGTTTTGGCAGCAAAAGGGGGACCTACACAATATTAGGCAGGTGCTCATAATGTTATGGCTGATCGGTGTACTGTATTTGCTAGACTTATTACTATGTGTGTAGAAAGGATGGGTCCTACAGTGTTTTTTTCTTCTAATCTTTCCAAATGGCATCATTGAAGCTATAATATTCTTCTTTTAGCACATTTCATGCCAACTCCAATTTAAGCTATTATTGGTGCAATCTGAAATACACTGTTTTGGCATGATATCTTAAACGCATATAACCAGCCTTTGTTGGCAAAGTTGTGATAAATTATTAGGGCACTACTTCCTTTGTTTCCACCCTAAAGAGACACGTTTGATGATATTCTGAATGTCGGGTCTGTTGACCAATAGTGACGCCAGCAGGAATGAGGTAAATTGTTCGTAAAAACTTTATGACTTGCAAGCAAACAAAATTTATAAAATTCTTAGATTTTTAAGATTCACACAACATAACCAAAGGGAGTAGAACTTTTTTCATTGTAAAACAGAATAAGGGTTTTGTTTTCAAAGATGTATATATTTTTGCTTCTAATATAATACATTTCATTGCAATACTAAACATTTTGTTCTCAATTATATCATTGATTGAGATGTGTGTTGCTTTTGAAAAAAATAGTTTTGTTTGCTAAGCTTTTGAATTTTGATTTCTTTGATTGCAATGAAAAGACAAAATGTAGTTCCATATTGCCACATTGCAATTTCTGTTCAAATGGGAAAATGAGAAATACAATTATTACAATTCTTATATCATTGCTATTTTTATGTAATGATGGGATAAATGCATACTGTATACAGGTAATTTATTTAGAATCCTCAAAGAAAATGTGTCAATTTAAGTAAAGGAACAAAGGTATATTGGCTGTTGAATTTCTCCTTTCATTTAAACGCACTCACTGGCTTGCTTTGTCCCTGGTGAGTACTAGGTATTTTTCTCCTCTGATATTGCACACATCAGTCTGCTTCAAGTAGGCTGGAGGTGGATTGAAATGCAATCCAACAGGGGCGCCCCAGAGGGGTGGCCAGGGGGGGACACAGCCACCCTAATATGATCACTGGGCCCCCTAGTGGCCCCCAGAAGGAAAAATATTTTTTTACCCATGTCCCTCTTATAGAAGAGCCCTGTAATACAGCAAAAAAAATACAAAACATAGAAATAAAAAAATTCATACATTAAGGAGAACAACTTCAACAATAAAAATAGTGTTCATCAGAGATTTAAACTGTCTGCAAAACACCAAATAAAGCTGTATATTTGTCTTTTTAAGATAAATGAATCACCTAACACATGTCAAATACATAACACATTAAAACAGCATTGCTGTGGAATTCAAAATATTAAGTTTACCAGTATTAGTCTATGCATATCAGATAATTAGTAACATTAACTGTAAAATATGAAATCAAAGTATATCAGTATGTAATTCATTAATTATCATCAATTTCAACTAGCATACAAGTATATACATCAGCATAATAGAATTCCTGAAATTCCATCATGGCTTTTGGTTTTGGTGTGCCACCTCAAGACACTGAATCCAACCCGAGATACATTTAGGTTCGGAATTATTTGGACACTGACAGAATTTTCATAATATTGGCTCTGTGTGCCACCACAATGAAATTGAAATGAAACATTTCAGATGCAATTGAATTTCAGACTTTCAGCTTTATTTCAAGAGGTTGAACAAAAATATCATATGAAAGGTTTAGGAATTTTAACCATTTCTATACACAGTCCCTTATTTCAGGGGCTCAAATGTAAATGGACAAATTAACCCAATCATAAACAAAATGTTCCTTTTTAACATTGTGTCCAGAATCCTTTGCAGGCAATGACTGCTTGGAGTCTGGAACGCATGGACATCATCAAACACTGGGTTTGATCCTCTGTGATGATTTGCTGCAGCTGTCTTCATTTGTTTGTTTGTTTGTTTGTTGGTGTTTCTGCCTTAAATTTTGTCTTCAGCTAGTGAAATGATTCTAGCTTGATCTGGTTTAGATCAGGTGATTTACTCGACCATTGCAAACTATTCTTCCTTGCCTCAAAAATCTCCTGGGTACCTTTAGCAGTATGTTTGGGGTCATTGTCCATCTGTGTAGTGAAGCGCCATCCAATCAACTTCACAAAATTAGGCTGAATCTGAGCAGACAATATATCCCTATACACTTCAGAATTCATCCGGCTGCTTCTGTCTTCTGTCACATCCTCAAGAAACACTAGTGACCCAGTGCCATTTGAAGCCATGCATGCCCATGCCATCACACTGCCTCCACCATGTTATACAGATGTGGTATGGTTCAGATTATGAGCCGTTCCAAATGAGATTATGAGCCTTTCTCCATACTTTTTTCTTCCCTGGCTTTTCTAGATGTCTGTTCTGGCCTTTCTACTGTATTCTTGAGGATTATGAATTGTTTGCACCTTGTGGTAAACCCTCTGTTTTTGCTCTTGTGATGTCTTCGCTTTACGGTACACTTGGCTAATGATATGCCTACCTCCTGGAGAGTGTTCTTCACTTGGCTGGATGTTGTGAAGGGAATTTGCTTTACCATGGTGGCTGGATGTTGTGAAGGATTATTTTTGTGTTGCAGAGCTTAATGCATTCCTTTTTCTTAGGATGCGCCAAAACTGTTGATTAGGTCACTCCTAATGTTCTTCCTATTTCTCTGATAGATTTTTCTTATTTGCAGCCTAAGAATGGCCTGTTTCACTCAGCTCTTTTGACCATGTGCCGTGGGTTCACAGCAATAACATCCAAATGCAAATGCCACACATGGAAACAACTCCAGACCTTTTACCTGCATATCTGTTTAGGAAACAGCTTTTGAGTCAATATTCCAATTACTTTTGGTCCCTTGAAATGAGTGGCTACATATTAAAGAGCTTTTATTCCTAACATTAAAGGTGAGATACTGCACTTTAAGCCAATATTCATTATTTAACTGTAACCTGAATATATTTTTAGTAAACTGCCCAAAAAATAAACTTGTTTCAGTGTCTAATTATTTCCGGCCATAACTGTATGTGTGGTAGACTATTGCACGTTAATCCCCATATGGTAGAATTGTGCCATCCTCTTCTAAAATTCAAAATATGCTAACATCTGCAAAGTCCTGATTTGTTCAATTAGTCACCAAGGAGCAGGAAGGAATGCTGCTGATCTCACAAGCATTCCGTTTTACCATGATTGGTCTATGGAAGAATGTATATTTACTGCCACAAGAGATTTTTGTCAGTGACCTACATACAAATCTATGATACATCTCATAGCTTACCATCTCTGCCAAATTACTTATTTATAGCATACTTGTGTTCAAATATCCCACTGGTTGGGTCAGTATATTTTTTTAATTAAAATTCAGACACAAAGAAAAAAAAACAATGTGCAAGACAAGCTGATGTGTATGGGCCCATCGTCTCAGGGTCATCATTCAGAGATCTTCTGGGGTGGGCCAAACCTGTCAAATTGTCGTTAACAATACGATCCTCTGCTGTCATTTCCCTATAGGAGCATTCAGAAGAGCGCATGCCAGCATATCTGCCGTTAAACACTCACACCAGGGAACCCTCACGTATACAAAACACCATGTTATATTTGAGCCCAGAAATCCAATATTCCATTCAGACATTACTAAACATACACACGCATACACAACACACACATTTTACATCAGTTTTTAAGATTAAGAAAGCTTATCTGGCCCACATCCCCTCTTCTCCATATGGTGAAGACATCAGGTAGTGTGCCTCAAAGATTCAGACTTTTCTGAGATATACTGTCAACAGCACTGCATTTGATTTTTCATCCAATATGCTTAAATTGCCTTCTTAAGTGGCCTACGCATATTTGCCAATTGCTTATACTTTCAGACCACACTAAGTGGAATTTAATGAAAGAGGAATCATTTGACAAAACCCTGCTGTTATTGCAAAGAAATACAGGCGGTCTGAGTGTCTTATTTGACCAGAGAATATCTTTAAAGAGATAGAAAGCAGGAGTGGCTCCTGTCGCTAGGGACAACAGTATCAACACATCACCGGCTGGCCACGCACACATACTGTAAACACACCGATCCACCCTCTTCCAGTGAGGCGAGGTGGCCAGTGTGCTCGCAGTGTCTTTCCAAGCCAGTTGTGTCCCTCGGTTTGGGCCAAACCCAGACTGGATCGAACGAGTCCCCGGGGCGGGTGTGAGTTTCCTGGGCTTTTGACGTTACGCAGTATCCCACCTCCCACAGACCCCCTCCCCTGATTCCCGCGGGGACTTCTCCAGCAGCAGCGAGGCAGGATTGCAGAAAGCAGGAGGGCTACGGCTGAGTGGATTACAGAATCCTCTCCACCCAGTCACCCTGCTGCGCCGCGACGAGAGACTACCGCTAACCGCTCATCTGTTACAGCATTTCTAGCCTCTGTTTCTTTTCTTTCATTCCTACAAAACCTCCCCTGTTTCTCTGCTACCTGAAGAGTAATTGCCAAGGACTTTAAAGGGTGTTTTATTCTTTTGTAAATGGGAGCGAAGGTGCCAGCACTGGGAGTCTTTTAAGGCACACGGATATCGGTTTAAAGGCATATGTTTGAGCTATGGGGAAATCCAACAGCAAACTAAAGCCTGAGGTTGTGGAAGAGCTAACCAGGAAGACATACTGTAAGTAAAAATTTTAGGTGCCTTCAGGTTAAATTCATGGATACTTTATATCAATGTTTAGTCTCAATTTGTTTTGCCTTTTTGTTCTTTCTTTAAACCAACAATAAATGCAAAATATTTTAGCTCCTACCAGTGGTTTTTACACTTTCTTGTACCATCTCCTATATCCAGTGTTCTGTCATGGTTTGCACACCCCTTTAAGTCATTAACATTAGACTGTATTGAATCTGTTGCTATGGCAGAGCTTGCCTGCATGAGTCGTTTCCAATAAACGTAGCCTTAGGTGAAGTGTCATAATTTACCTGTTGGCTGTGATTCTCAGATTAAAATACGTTAGCAGCATACTGTGGTTAAGAGCGATTATCAGGTAAATTGTGATGTCCAAGTCTTGGATAATGAATATTCTGTTGTATGCAAGAACTATTAGTATTGAATGCAAAAACGAAGCACATGCTCATAGCAGAGTTGAAAGTGGCTTTGTAGGCTCAAAATCATATGAAGAAAAAAACTGTTCTCTGGGCAACTCTTTTGCAACTTTACTTTGGACATTAAGAGGTCAACTAGCTGAAGAGAAACTCGTTCAAACATTTTTTTTCTCTTCAGCTTGATAAATTAAAGTGTTGTACTGCTTTTGAAATGCACGAAGATGACTGCCATTTAGTAATTTAGTTGAGAGAGAGAGAAATATCAAACATTGTAGTTCGTCTTTCTGTCAGATTGAATGAACCACACCCCCACCACTAACCGCCAGGAGGGCTAAGACACGTTAGTATCAGTAGTCGCCAAAAATACTCTTATTCTTTGCTGCAATGCTTCTAATGAAGGTAATAATACCACGCAGTGCCAGCCAAATAATATGTTGCACTGAATCATCAGGGCAGACTCAAATGTGATTAAGTAAATGGATAAACAAATGGCTATATTTGTCCTTTCAAGAAATCGTGTTTCAGGGGAATGCTTTTATCTACAGCATGTGGTTTATTTATCGCAAAGCATTTTACTTACAGATGGCCTGAACTCTGGCCTTTGGAGGGGTCAAGACTTTAAGAAACACCCCACGGGGCAAAGGTGAAACACCCTTGTGGATAACGATAAAGCCGCTATGTATGTTGTCTCCATGGATGTTGTCTCAGTGGTCCTCTGTTCAAGAATATTCAGAGATGTGGTTGCAGTCCTCAAATTTGAGCCTAGACTGTGGCGTGAGCTGACAAGTGCAAATTGGCCTGCATTGCCCAGGGTGTTTAGTGGCATCCTCAGCCTTTTATGATCATGCCCTAGAAGCACCTTCAAGGGGCAATCAGAGTTAACGAACGTAGATAAGTATGCTAGGATGGAGTCTTTTTTTTCAAGGCAAAAAATTTGAACACTTTAATTTTTGACCGCATTGTTGTGGCATGGGAATTTGTGGCTATAGCATATGTGCACAGGACATGTTTTCAAGTCGGATGTCAAAACGAGGCTTCCGTGGCTCGAGAACAAACTCCTCGGCACTAGGAAAGATACGGGTTGCCAACGTCGCCGCTTGTGTTGCCAAATGTTTTTGAGGAGTCCCAAATCTGTGTAACTCGTGTCTGCTTAGGAGCACGATACTAAAAGCTTGCGTATGCTCCGACAACCACCTTTGGCCCCATTAGTCAGCCTGGAGTCTGCAGAGTTAACTGAGGTTAAAAGGTCAATTACAAGCTGTGACCAACTAGGTTGGTCAGACAAGCATAGTGAATAAAGCAGATTGGTTTCTTACAAATGACTAGGGAGAAGATCTGCTGTGATCTTTGACTCTTGAATCAATTGGAAGTTGGGCTGTAGCTACAATTTGATATAACGAAATGGAGAAAAAATGTACTATTAAAATAAAGGAACACATTACTTTCTGTTGTCTGCATACAGTTTCATCGGACAATGCTAATATTGACTCATGGGGTGTAACTGTGGTTATTGCTGTGAAAATTGTTTTTTAAGTCAACATCGCCTACATTTTCCACCGCAAGCGTTTACATTTTTTTCTTTATGTATGAATAAATAGAAATACTATATATTGTTCCTTCTACCGATAGCGTTAGCGTCGGTATTTAGCTCGCTCAGCATTCATAGTTTGTGAGTTAATTGGAATTCATAGGAGATATCACAAAAATAAGCAGAAGATTATGTTCCTGTGTCTGAGTGTGATTGCAAGTGACACCCCCCACGGTGAGCCAGAGTGTGTTGATGAAAAAAACGCACCCTATCAAGAGGGGAAGCAAGCATGTCAAAGGGGCTAATTTCCTGCTCTCACAG
Source organism: Umbra pygmaea (assembly GCA_016801145.1). NCBI lineage: Eukaryota > Metazoa > Chordata > Actinopteri > Esociformes > Umbridae > Umbra > Umbra pygmaea. Next base: position 18,169 of record JACXGM010010070.1, on the reverse strand, counting down.
TGGGGCTCACAGAGCGTGTCCTAATTATGGGATTGTGTGGCAAAGAGCAGCTCTGTCGGGGAAAGAGGGTGCAGTTGTGACATCACTCTCTGGTTCCGAATGGCACTTCATCACAGCCAGATCACTTTCATTTAGTCTCACATATTAGGCTCAGCTGTCAGCCGAATGTTTCAACGCTAATCTGAGTGTGTGGCACGATGAGGGACGGGAGGCTGCGGAGCAGAACGGTGGTGCTCGCAACCCCCGGAGACACGCTGCCCTGGATTCAGCCCTGGGGAGGACATGTCGGGGTAACAGAAGTGTAATAATTCAAATGGGGGACCTGCTTTTGTGAGCCACATATCTTTCACCTGGGTCACTTTTGGCATAAAAAAATGACATGGGTAGTTGGGAGTCATGAGTGGGTTTGAGGAGGCTGGCTGAAATCAAAGTCAATCAATCACATGTATTTCCTGTATAGTTATATGCTAAGCAGCTAATCCAAGCTGGTTTGAGAAACCATGCTCCCTCCTGGAGTCTGCTGGCTCCTCTTACCCTGTAATTGTTTTTCCCTGACAAATGGAATGGTATAATTAGTTTCCCATTGGCAGAGCTCAGAGGGCTAGCCTCCGCTGAAGCCATCAGTACCCGCCCACAGTGTCTCCCTACGTGGCACGCAGTTCGTCAGACACACTGGCTCAAACGGTTATGCTGTCTCTAACCATCAGCTCCGGCATCACTCAAATCCATTCAAATTCTCAACACCGCGCCCACACTTCAGCGCGAAGCCGCGGCCCACAACCTCCGTCTCAATATCCCTGCCTACTAGCTCTCCTCACCCCCCTGTCCATCTCGCCCCCCCTTTTTCTTCATCCCCTCTTCCTTAGCTCTTCCATCCTCGTTCTCTCCGCCCACCTCTCTTCTAGCCTGTCTTCTTCTCAGCACCACTGTATCGTCTCTGGCTGCTCGTTATCTCACTTGTCCGTCGTCTGGAGTGGCTCTCTCACTATCTCTAGTTTTATTTTAAAGCCCCCCTGCCTCTCCTCTTTGTTTGCTCCTAGCCTCCTACTTCACCTCCCACTGCTAATCTGCCTCCCAAATGTAACCCAAGCCTTACTCGGCCTCCGATCGATCAGATTGTCACACATTAAACCATGACCAAGAGGGCCCACTGATATGCACAGAGTCTTGTATTAACGATAGCATTTGCATCTCACCCCTGCTTCTAAATAACAGGCTTCAGATTAAGCTGATCTTCCACGGCACGATGCAACACAAAGTAATATACTATATTGTTTGTAAAATACCACAAACCCCTGGGGTTTTTGCCTTCCTGAACTGGTTACCAATGCAACTAGCGGTTTTTATAACTGTGATATACACTGTTGTATACCATGACTTTCATCCAATCAAAATTCAGGGCTTGAACCAGCCGGCCTGTTTATTCTTCTCATACAGTAGCTACGTTGTTGTCTCACTCACAGTACAGTACAGAACAGTACTCTGCTGCAGAGAGAGCTTTTGTTTCCGTTGACAGTCACTCGGTGCTGTTCTCTGGTCGCCATGGAGACGAATCACCACTGAGCCCAAGAAATGACCATTTTGTTGTATATATTAATTTTGATTTGATTTACTTGAGTTGGATGTTTGTTTTCCACATGTACAACTGAGTAGACTCTTGGCAGTTTGAAGAGCTCTTTAATTGCCAGATATGTCATTCAAATTGTGCCTCCTGTAATCATATACAGATGATTTTGAAATAGTAGCTATGATTGGCAGGGCCTTTTTTTGTCATTTTTTTCCTCCCTATTATCCTCCACCTTCCGAGTGGTCTTGTCAAATTCCCCCTAATTCTGTGTTGTCAGCAGCTCTGGAAGAGTCAGAGAAGCCGTAGTCAGGCTCGAACCACTGACTATCATGGCCTGGATTGTTTTTTTGTGGGAAATTTATTTTTACTTTTCATAACAGTTTAACCAAAACTAAAGCATCCCTTGATCTGAACAAATTCAATTCAATTTATTCATCTCGAACCATAAATACACAATTAAACACACCAAAAAGTAACCACAATCATGCATCAAAATAAACAAGTAACAAAACATAAAAAACACAAAAGAGACAATAAATAGGCACGAGAAGGAGCAGGGGGAAGCATAAAGCTTATCAAATCCTGCCCCTAATTCACAATAAATTAATATCTAAAAAAATAATAGGCTATGTATATGTATACCTAAAAACAAATAACTAAACGTGTTCTGAAAGACAATTGCTTCTCCCAATTTCTCTCTCTTGTGTTTAACCACATACTCTCAGTATTTCTTTTGCTAAGCTTAGCAGTGATTTCTACATAGTTTGTCATTGGAAAGCCAGCAATGAAGTTGCCACTCTACAGCTTTTAATGCGCTGTTAGCTGAAGTTCTTGTTTGAGGTTTAAACACGTATCAGCCTCTAATGAGAGTCACAGGCACATAAATGTGATTTCATCACTAAGCTGTCCTTTCTGTCAGCTGAATTGTTATGGGAGGTCCATGCAAGTCTATGTAAGCACATTCACAACCAACTAATGTACCGGATAAAAACTAACGCTGCCCTTTACCGCAAATCAGGACATTGTTGCGCATCTCTACTGTGATGTCTTCTTTGCTCCCTTAGAAACACGGGTAGGGATTTTAATAGTGCCATATCATAGTCACCTTCGGGCAAAGCTAACATTATTTGTAATGGAAGAGATTCTGTTTAGGAAAGACTTTATAGCAGCATTATTGATAAGAATGGTTCATACACCGGCCACTGAATTTGTGCAGATATCAGGAACATGTACAGATTAATAAGAACTGTATTATCAGAGGTTCAATTGAAGAGAATTCTTTGTCACTAAACACCAAAGTACCTTAAGGAATGATGCCGAAGGCAGTTATTGCAGATGGTATTAACATCTGTAAGTTTCCCCAATAGCAAATGTTTAAATACTTTGCTCTGGTATTTACAACGTTCAGTCTAATATTAGGGAATATGTGAGAAGAATCTGTCAAATGAATAAAGTAATATCAGTCTCTCTCAAGAGAGCACTATTAATAGATGGTTCAGAATTGATGTTGTTGCAAAAATACATTTTTACTTTAAGATGATTAAATTGATGGTAAGGTATTAAACAATAGTAAGGCTTCTACTATGCAATATACATTACAGCCTTATCTTCAGTACAGTAAATCCTACTATGCTATATACTATACCTTATCTTCAGTACAGTAAATCCTACTATGCTATATACTATACCTTATCTTCAGTGCAGTATATTCTACTATACCATATATACTAATTTATCTTCAGTATAGTACATTCTACTATATCATATATACTATACCTTATATTCACTACAGTACATTCTACTATACCATAAACGGTACACTTCTTTACATTCTGAAGAGTACATAGCTTCCATTTTTTTAATAATTTGAAGATATGAGAGATCAGAAAAAATAACCCTTATTTCCTGATGGAAGTTAGAAAGACAAGGATGGAGAAGAAGAGTGAGAGTCTCTGAATGGGTATTATTCACATTTTGTGTGTGTGTGTGTGTTTTTGTATGGTTGTGAGGTCCTGAAATTCCAGTGATGGCTCCACAACCCTGCATAAACCTGACAAAAACATGTAACAGACCTTGTGGGGACAAATTGTACCTTGGCCATTTGTACCAAATTAGCCCTATTAAGGGAATTGCGATTTATGGCTCAGGGGTTAGGTTTAGGGAAAAACATACTATTGGGGATTGTGCTAGAATTGGGGTTACTATTAGGTTTAGGCATGACCGATTAGGGTTAGGGTTGGTCAGGCATTATTCCAAGTTTAAATTTAGTCACTAATGTTAGGTTACTAAGGTCAGGGTTAGGGTAAGGATATGGATAAAGTTAGGGTTAGGGAAAAGGTTATGGTTAGTGCTAGGAAATAGTCAACATGGATTTTTAGGTCAAAATCAGTTTAAGGCCCCACAAAGATAGAAAAACAAACATTTGTGTGTGCGTGTCTGCATGAGACAGACACACTGACTTTTATATATATAGGACAATTTTATGTGCTCAATCATCTGTGAAAATGGCTTAATGGACACCGCATCAAATCTACTGACTGTTTTCGTTTTTGGGATTTGAATGATTTGTACATTACATGGGCTGGTGGTCACAGTACATATAAAAAGAAGGACTTGTTTAAGTGATATCCTCTTAAAGAGGACAAGTGAATCATTTTTTGCTCCATTCAACAGACCAGCTCACGATTTCTTCGCCGTCAAGCTCCTATTTAGATGCTTTTCTCCTCACGGTTCGCTCTTTCTCTGTAACTTCCTCATAGTAGTGAAGCGCTCCACTACCTCCGTTAATAACCACGTTACTTTGACCGTTACACCATTTAAAGGAGCGTGTGCGTGTGCGTGTGTGCGTGTGTGCGTGTGTGTGTGTGTGTGTGTGTGTGTGTGTGTGTGTGTGTGTGTGTGTGTGTGTGTGTGTGTGTGTGTGTGTGGGAGGAATACAATTCCTGTCTGTCCATGGTGAAAACTGACCTCTTGAAAAGGGCTTTCACTATGGGTCATAGTTAGAAAACCCTGTGATCATATGACAGGGCCTCTCAGCCTTTCAGTCTACATTCAGCCCTGTGAGAGACAGTAAATCTTGAGGTAGCTTGAGGAAGCATGTCTGACACCTTTGTTTACTATTTTGTACAGTTACACAACTTTAGAGAATGCACGTGTCTACAATCCACATATTTACCGTGCACGTATTTTCCGTGCACATACACCGATCAGCCATAACGTTAAGATCACCTGCCTGATATTGTGTATGTCCCCCTTTTGCCACCAAAACAGCAGCCTCGTACGCAAACAAACTGTGATGCATTGTTTATTCTGACACCTTTCTATGAAAAAATAACAACAAGAACCGTAAAGAACCGAAAACCGTGACCCTAAAACCGTGATACGAATTGGAACCGTGGGTTTTGTGAACCGTGTCACCCCAAGTCAGATCAAAAGTTGTCCAACAAAGGAATAGCGGTGAACCAGGAACAATGTCATGGGCGGCCAAGGCTCATTGTGTACGCTGTAAGATCCACTGACGCTCTAGACCGTCAAAAGCTCTATATCTCACGAACCATACATGCAACTAAAGCTTGATACCGTTGGAAAGGGGAAAATCAGACGAAAAGAATGAGTGGTGGCTCATCCCTGTAGGTTAAACACAGCCAGAGTTATGGTGCCTCAAAGTCGGTCATGTTTTTTAGACAGTCACCTATTTTACTAAACACATTACAGACAGGAAGTAGGAAGTGTAAATGACAAAATAACTCTGTAATGATGTAGGACATCATCCTGCATAACACCAACACATTTAAAAAGTGAAAAATTAATGGGATTTAAAAAAATGTATAGAAATATAGTAAGAAATTTATGTATAATTTTGATGTTGACTTGTTTGCATGGCCTCCAAACTTTGCACACTAGTCCAGGAGCCCTGGGGGCTTGACAATAAGCAATAAAAAGCCTTATTAATTATGGTTTACATGCTTTATATATAAAAAACAACAAAAATACTTACATTCCTAAGTTTTTTGAGATAAATATTTAATAAAACATAAACTTCAATGACTCAGGATGTTTGATTTCATTTCTCCATGTTGTAGCCATGGGCCTGCTGAGTCCAGAACCATAAGGCACTTCACTGTAGGTCAAAGTATGACCTTTCTAGAGGCCGAAAAGTCAACTATGTGCCAGGCGGACCTAAAACCCCTTAGACCTTGAAGGGTTATTAATGAACCAGCAACAGGGTCATGGGCGGCCAAGGCTCATTGTGTGTTAATGCTCACAGCATTAACTTTTTCAACACCCAATGTTGGCCCATGTGGTCTGATCCAACAGACAAGGTACTGTAGCTTGAATTGCTGAAAAAGTTAATGCTGGTTCTGATAGAAAGGTGTCAGAACACAATGCATCACAGTTTGTTGCGTATGTGAACGCTTGTTTTGGCAGCAAAAGGGGGACCTACTCAATATTAGTCATAATGTTATGGCTTATCGGTATATCTACCATGCACGTATCTAAAGTACTACGCATGTGGATACAGCATGTCAAATATACACCGTAGGATCCAGAGAGACCTCACTGCATCTGCCTATGCAATGTAATGTTGTGAGACAAATGTTGTTAGGAAGAAATGAATCTGTCTATCAAATCTGTGTTGGAGGCGTGAGATGCCAAACAAGACTCGCGCTAAAGACCTGTCAGTCTGGAGGTGCCACATGTACTTCCAGGATGCGCTGACAGTGAAGCGTTTGACACTGTGTCCTCTTGAGTAAAACAGAACAGAGTTGTTTTTCTGTCTTCAAGTTCATCGAAGATAACTGTTCAACTCAAACCTGTCTGTCGTTTTCCCCTCAGTCAAGTTTCATTGTAATCAGCTTTGGGGAAGGTACTGACAATATAGTAAGCTATTACTTTTGAATTATCTTTACTATTGATAGCTTAGGCCCTAAGCCACTGCCACCATTGCACATGTACTATAGAATATGTTTGAAGCAATTGCACTGCTATTTCAGCCTACATGTACACTCTCCTGTGTCTACAGATTGATTACTAAAAGCATACATTGTCAAAAAAGGTCACTTAACTAAAGTCACCTATGGTAACTGCACTCAGTAGGTAATACATCCAAAGTTATTAAAATCCCTTTTATTTTTGTTAGAGTTTGTTTTTCAAGCTCTGGCTCAGCCAACTGTCTGTGTCCTTCCTCTCCGTCTCACCCTACATACCTGTATCCCTGGCTTCTGCTTTCTACTGACCTGTCAATTAAAATAATTACAAAAATGCTTTAATTAGCAAAGTTTACTGACACTGTACTAACCCAGTCTCATAGCTGTTAGACAATTTATTGGCAGAATACACACAATCAGGTAAACAAACGTAACTTAAGAATTCAACACAATACTTGAACACAGTATAGAAGTTTTGAGCATAAGAGATGATGGGATATGAGTCGTATGAACATATCCTATACATTTATTAAGAGCTGATGTACACATATCTATTTATAGTGTCGTCAACATCGTACATGCACCTATCAAATCTAATATGTAGAGTGATGAGCAGACTACTGCAGCTGTTTAATTAGCATTTAACACTTTAAAGTGGCTTGATGTTGTAAACATAATGTTATTAGTCTCAGTGAGGCAGATGAATGGTTCTATTTTTTTGTGTGAGCAGGTTCATTGACAGAGATGGACATTAAATTTAAGCTGCAACGTCTATCATGGGTTGTTAATTTAAGTAGGATATACAGTACAGTTTTCCTTGCCAGCTGGAGTGCAAGCTGCCTGTGCATATAAAGACAGGTCATCTACACTCACAAATGTGCATTTCTTTGATTTTTCCCTGACCTCAAAAAGTTGCCTTATGATGTGATTTAAGCACTTTCATGCTTGAACATTGACTGACAAATTTTCAATTTTGTAATGTTTTTTTCTATTCTATGCTATTTAAACTTTGTAGATTTGCTTAGCCTTCCTAAAACAGCAAAATGGCATTTTTGCATTTAGATTAAACATTGTCCACGTTGTCTAGTCCAAATGGTGAACTTTTGTGAAAATGACCCAGCTTACATTTTGCTATTGTAGCTTATTTGTAATGACATGGTGCCAATGCAAGGGTTGTTGGTTCAATTCCCACAAGGCACCAGTAGGAAAAACTACTAGAGGTTATTCTGGGTGAGAGCTTCACTGAGATATATAAACATAACTTGTATAACAAAGCATCTAAAATATGCACTGATAGAAAGACAACTGTGAAATGTAGAAACTAACAGCCATTTTGTTTGATTGGTTAACGATGCGTGTAACTTTCATGTGGTACTGACTGTTTGTGCTTGGACTGTCCATTTCCATTCACACAAACCACCATCCCATTTCACCGTAAATTATTTCAATTATTGGAATGTATATATCTAAATTAATACAGCCTCCTCCAGGCATCGCTAATCCATTGTATTTTATATTAGTTTGAGTGTTGGAAAGAAGTCATTGTAGCTACTTTGCATAAGATTTGGGAGTTTTATTTCCTCAAACATGTCTTGGAGGCAGATCTGTCCTAATGGAAGAAAAGTGTGTAATTGGTTGACTCAATGAAGGAAGTGGAGTTCGCTTTCCAACTCTGATATCCCTCAATTAAAGTGTTTAGGGTATAGGCACAAACACTAGTTAAAGTGTTTAGGGTATAGGCACAAACACTAGTGCTGAATGGCTTAGTGGGTAGAGAGTCAGACTGGCATTCGGTTTGATTTCAGAGTAGGACCAAATATTATGGTGCTTTTGAGCAAGGCATTTCTCCCTAAGTTACTCCAGGGGGTGTCCTGGTACTCACTACTTATTGTAAGTTGCTCAAGATAAGAGCATCTGCTAAATGACTGAAATGTACAGTATATGCAAGCTGCGTGCTGTCCATTGAGTCAACCAATTATATTCATTTTTAGATTTAGGGCAGATATGCCTCCAAGACATATTTAATTGAAGCGACAATAAAAATACATGAAGCTAGGGTTTGTCTGATTTGCCTTTAATGTTGCATCCTACAGTGGGTTGCACCTTGTCAACTAAAATGTAGAAAACCCAGATACAGTAAAGCAATGGCTCCTTTGATCAGTTAAAGAAAAATGATGGCCTCCCTAAAAATAACTTCTTCAGATATCTTCAAATTGTAAACCCCTCCAGCATTTAATATCGCTGGGGCCTCTGTGTTATACATGCTTACAGTGTGTCCGACATAAAGCCAAGTAACACAAAGTCGATGTGACACATTTCAAACAGTAATTCTTTACAGATTCACATTCCTACCAAATATTTGAAACGTTATTTTTAGTGTGTATTTAGATATATATTTCCTGCTGTTGTTTTTGACAACAACAAGTGTCCAGTTAAAGCTGTCTCCTGATTATGTCTTATATTCCACCCATATTTTCCACACTGAAGAAAGAATGCAGACCATAATCCAACTCTAATTCTCTCTAATAGTGGTATTCATAACTATTCCACATTTGTTAGGAAATGTAATTTAGGCGATTTATATTATCTTTAAATTATTAAAATGCAGGCCAGTGTTGTCTGTCTCTCACTGCTCTGTGTCTTGATGTCAGCTTACTAACTGTCTGTTTCTTTCTGTTTTCTTGATGCAGTCACGGAAAAAGAGGTACAGCAATGGTGAGTTTTTGTCACTGTCTTAAATAAGAGAAGCTAAGCACATATTGCACATTCTGAATTGCACTTATCTTTGAAAGGGCTGAGTTCCATAACCTAAAATGGTAGAACTGTAGAAATCAAATGAGTTATGTCGAAGACAATATAATTTTCTGTGTCCTGGGAGTTATAGCGGATTCTGCATTATGAGTAAGCATCGATATATTTCTTCTGAGAAGGGCAGGTTCAGATGGAGGTCAGGTTAAGTGCCTTGCTCAAGGACACAGTGGTAAACAATGGTGAATCAGGTGACAGTTTAGCTGGCGCCAGTTCTCAATTTGCCCTCTCTCCTCTGTGACGTCTGCATCAACCATATTTGTGGAATGCTAAACCTTCAGCAAACTCCTACAGTGTTTACAGCAGCCTTACCATTCCGTTACCATGGGCACCAAATGCATCACCGGTTTTTCATAACCATGTCTTGAAATAGCAGGCTCTTTGTGAGGTTTTACAGCATTCAAAGTACAGTAGCTGATGCATCTAGATGAATTTGGACATATTCGTATGAAACATTAAATTGTACTAGTCTGTAGAAATCCTGTGATATTGCAATATAATGGGTGTCCTTTCTACATTTCAAAGCCGACCCTTTCCACTAATGTTGTATTGTCCTATATTTATCCCCTGCCTCAAATTGGGTAAATTACTGCTTTCTCCTCTGCTGTGGTACACGGTGGGCGCTCTGGCACAAAATGGTGGACATAATTTCACAGAATTTGCCATTGGATAAGCGACCTCTACCCCATACAGTGAAAAACATTTTGTAACCTAGAGAAAATGGCTAGAGGACAAGATGACAGTCGCTCCTCGACCTGTCTGTCAGGTATGGTGGTGGGTTGTGCTGGTTAACCATGATGTGTCCCTGGGCTCAGTCTGCGTCATCATCACAGATGGGATGTACCACAGCCGAGCGGCACAGTTCTCCGTAGCCTGAGGCTTTGCTGGCACTGGAAGCTGCAGACAACACCACTCTAGACAAGCCTGTCATTCTACCTGGCCATAGGGACAAACACTGAGAAGCAGCTGCTGTTGTGGTTGTCGTTAACAGCAACCTTGCCATTATTCCCTTTACAAACATTCCCTCTGGCTGTTGTCTGGTGGTACAAAGCTAGTCTTGGGTTGTGTTGTTGTAGACAGCTTTGACACATTTGCAGATGCTTTGAGATGCACTATGAGTCACCAGTAGGGGGCAGTGCCAGCCACAATTGACTTGTGACCAAATAGCAACATCAAAATAATGGATGTTAAATTGATGGTCAAGTCACTAAGAACCCGTAATGAAACCCTTGTGGAACTTTAAATGATGGCGATGTTTAAATTTGATGGTATGGTTTGATCAAAGATGGGCACACTGGCTGCTATTGGCACAGATTATGGACTGGCGATTTTCACTCTTCCTAGCATTGTGTTGTCGTTCAGTGGGTAGAATAATATTGTCAGTATAGGAGTGTTGCCTCAGGTAAATGCTGTCAATTTTTTCATCTATTCTTTTGGTATTTTATTGTGAATTTTTAATTCATTATACACACTCACAGTATTATGCATAATATTTAGCTAATTAATGATGCATGAATATGCATGAGCTTTAACTCTTTAAAGGCTTCACTGTACTCTGGATCACCTCACAATGCATTGATGCCTCTAAGCTGTTCCTCTAGGTCTTGTCTGATCCCCAGGAAAAACGAAACTACCAAAGCTAATTAGAAAGATGTTTCTAGTATTATCTTTTCTAAATTCCCAGCCAGGAACAGTAGCTGCTGCTTTTGGCGCCAGCTAAAGGGGACATAATATTATCTGTCCTATTGGTGGATATATTCAGGTGTCCTTCGTACATGTTATCAATAGGTTACACCAAACACCATGAATTTAGAATATTTGCAGAGTAAGTGTGACTCATCCAGGCAAAATAACAACCAGTCGGTAGTGGGCATACTGTACATTTGACAAGTCGCACAGCTGCCGGAATTTTATCACCCAACATCAATGTGAAAGACTGGTAGAAAGCATGCCAAAATGAATAAAAGATAATTGTTATTATTATACAATTATTATTATTCCACCAAATATTGATTTCTGAACTCTTCCTAAGTTAACACTTTAGTATTCTTTTCTTTAAAAATTAATATGAACTTAGTTTCTTTGCATTATTCGAGACAACACTGCATATTTTTTGTAATTTTGACCAGTGGGAGAAATGTTGTTTATGGAATAAAACCAAAAAGTTCATTTTTACCCAAACACATACCGGTACCTATCAGTAATTAAACCAGAGACACTGATGATTTTGCAGTGGTCTCTTAATTTGGCTTTATAAAAGTAATTATAAATCAATAATTTCCAAAACATTTGCAACATTGTAATTATTTTAGTTTGACTAAAATGTTTCTCCAATCCCAATCGGTCTCCAGTTTGCCCTGACTCTGCCTTATCTGCAGCTCTGGAGCTCCGTGGATCGATGTGGGATCCTGTAGGTCGCTCACATGGTTTCTCCAACATCATCTTCGTATTAAACTTCACACACAACGCCACATTGGAAATATATTTTAATGAATTTAATGCAACCTTGGGGAATGTCTATCATAAAAATACAAGTCCTTGGGTGTTTAAAATCCTTAAAATCTTTTATATTTATTTGTGTGATCCTTTTCTACATTTTTTGACTATTCACTCTTTCATATGTTGAATGCTATTAATCCTGAGTTGTGGTTGTTTCACCTAGTTTCTCTTAAATGTATTTACTCACTGTATAAGATAAGAGCATCTGCTAAATGGCTAAAATGTTCATGTTAAACATACTGTAGCTTAATTTGAGTCATGTGTGTAACTTTTAGTGTATTCTCTACACTGTCATGCTTTTTCTTGGCCATGTCACCATTGCAAATCAGTTCTCAATCAGCTTACCTGGTGAAATAAAAAAACAGAACAAAAGAACAGCGTAGCGTGCTCTGCCATCTCTCTCCTCAAAATGCTGTTTGCCTAAATACAGCCATCTACCTACCGCTTTTGCAATAATTACGCCTCCCAAACTGTGATTCTCTAACATCCTAAATATATTTATTTAACTTTTGAGATCTATTTGTTTAACCTTTGGAAACCTGTCTGATTAGGTACACGATAATGCCATTTGTATTTGTCATGATTTATATGAACCAAGTCTATTGGAATGGTGATCCACAGTTTATGATAATCTTCTCAAGTCGCAAAAATTAAGTAGAACTGGCGTGAACTATGGGTTCTATAAGTTGGTGTAGACATCTGTTAGTTAAAAATGTGTTGCAGTTATTTTTATATAAATATAGCATTAAATATGTGTCCCCAATTTGGGGAAGAAATACCCTCCAGCTGAGAATTGACTGTTGCTGGTTCATCTAATAAACTGGCACTTCAACCCATTTCAGATTAATTACAGCAAGACGTTTGATTGGCTGCCCATTTGGCTCATTAACATTCTCAGTTATATTTGAACAGAAACTGTTTAATAAGCTGTTTTGATGATATCTAAAACCTGCACGATTATCTGTAGGAAAATAAAAATATTAAAATGAAAAGAAGCTATACTGAATCTACGTTTACGTTCGACGTGGTCACATTTAAACAGAGAACATTTCTGTCACAATATTACAAGTGTCCTGCAAGCGGCAAGGCGTTATCTTGTCCCATGCTTCATAACCTTTCTGTTTTTCCAAATTATTTGCTTCTTACGCCAAGTGTCATGGCTCGACGTCTTGGAGTGTCCTGCCCCACACCACAGATGGAGAGCTGTTGGCAACCGCCAGAGCTCTCACGCCGAAGATGAGCTCACTGAGAACCATGGAGAGAATGACTGCTTACGAGTAAGACTAATCTGAGTTGGAGGAAGAGAGACAGAAAAGTTACAGAAAATGCTGCAAGATGTGTTATGAGCCACTTACACACCTCACGGCTTACTCGTCCACAATCCCAGTCCCCCGGCCAGGCCGTACCACAACGTATTTGTCTTTCCTTACAGTCCCCCGGCCAGGCCGTACCACAACGTATTTGTCTTACCTTACAGTCCCCCGGCCAGGCCGTACCACAACGTATTTGTCTTTCCTTACAGTCCCCCGGCCAGGCCGTACCACAACGTATTTGTCTTTCCTTACAGCTGCTAAAAGGCCTACAAAAGGTGTTACCGCAGCTCGAAGATCACATTGTGACTGGAAGCCATTAAAAAGAGAACATACGCACAAGACAAACTTCTCCCGATCGCCACAAACTACCATTCCCAGCTGATCCATTTGTGATTTTCGCTTATTTTTTAAGTGATTTTCGCATCACGCCACGTTTACCTGTCTGTACTGGAAGACAATGCTTCACTCCCTCAGCGTTCCACAAGGACAGAACTCACAGAGTTAGACAGCTGACATGAGTGGAGACGAGTGGAAATTTCAAAACTCAATCTGCCAGGGAATAGTTCTGTGAAGGAAGTAGGAAAACAGCAAATCAAAAGGCTGTAGATTAGTAGCTGTGGCTGTCATCCTATTCAGTGCCTACACCTATGTGCGTGCGCACGGAGTGTCCCTATTGGCTCCCTGGCACTCTGACACAGATGCAGTCTGGGAAGGTTTCGGAAATCTAAACAGCGTTTGGTAAACTGAAAGGCTTTCTTTCACGAGGCTAGGAAGAAGGAAGGCTTGTGTGAGCAGTGGGAACGAGCCATCTTCAGACAGAACCATAGGGTGGTTAGGATGGGCAGAAACATTTTTTCCCCTGCTAACATCATAACTATTACGTTTGAGTTTGTTTTCCCCCAAGATTTCATCAAAGGTACACATTACATGCATCACAAAACCTAAAAGATGCACAGAACATGACAAAGTCGCTGCCTTGCAGGATGAACTATGTCACTGTAGTCAGTGGTTCGAGTCTGACTACGGTTGCATCATGTAGGCCCTAACACTGCCCTTGATATAGAGTCATAGACCGTATATATCACTGGACGTAACATGTGTGATGTCACCCATTGGTTTGTGAAGATCTGATTTGGGTCATCGAATTTGCAGTTACGGACACAGACATCTTGGTTGTGGATGTGACGAATTTCGACGAGAGGGGGGAGTAATCTAGCTAGCTAACTGATATTATTTGGGATGCTACTGTTGGCTAAAGAAAAATCAGTATTAAAACAAAATGTAAAACAAAATGTAACGTTACTTACCGGAAAAACTGAACTGCCAACTCCTGTGAGAAGTGTCTCAAATTCTCATAGACTATTACAGAAACCAAGCTCTTTTGCAACCAGATGTATCGACCCCAGCTGGAATTTAGATAGAATGCAGGTTTAAGGCACTTCCGCATTTGCGTTACTTTGCCAATCCAGATGCTCGCCCTGTGTATAGAATAGATCATACAGATTTTCTACCTTTCCAAGTTGCTATCCAGTGACTCCTTGTGTGCAGATCAAACGCCTGAGTTTAATCATGAATGTATAGTTGGTAAGTGTAATCTTCCCATGCATGAGCTGACTAAAGGCTTGTGACAAGTGTGATAAGAATCAGACAGCTCGGTGACGTGATTGGCTGATCCAAGTCCAATTGGTGAAAGATAAGAAAAAAACATTAGTGGGAGTACCAAGCCCTGTCTATGGATTGGTTAGTTGGAGTGTTAGAGGTACCGTACATCTCTGAGTCACAGGTGTAAATCCTGTGTTATTTGGTCAGCTGCATCACCGCGTTTATATACAGTAACACATACTGTATCCTGCCCACGCGAGATTAGCCTGAGGTCAACTTCAATCCCAGCAACTAATCTAGATTTGGAACTCCAGCGTGCTGCCAGATGTGCCCATAGGCAGGAAGAATGAAGGAACTCAGAAACCTGCTCCATCAACATACATTTGATGGTGTTGTTAACCTACCTAATGGTTATGTCTCAATATTTTATTTACACTTTAGCCTGTGCTGCAATCCTGCTTTTAGCTTTGAATGTGTACTCTACAAGAGCACATTAATCAATAAAGCATGTGTAACAGACACATGTTAATATATTGTGTCTTGAATGGTTTGGGTAGAGTGCTATATTAATCTACTGAAATGTTTTAATCGCTCACAATTTGCCTCACTTAAAGCTGTTTCATTCATTGTGGACAACTTGTTTACCATTCCCTTTTTATCTGGTACTTGAGCAGAGGAGATGGGAGTTGATTGCTGAATTAGCTGGGGATTGTCCTGAATCATTTATATTCATTTGCGATTGTGATCAATAATTGCGCCTTGGGGAAATATTTAGAGTTGAGTGTTGACATCTGGTTAAAACGGTTCCATGTCTAATCTCTCAGCCCATGGCGACTTCTGGGAACACATCAGTAATTGATGGACACATGATTCCTTTTTGATTTCGTTTTTCTTTGTATTCTTGCACAGATAAACTCAACAGTTACTGAATTTAAAGGAATTTGGCAGACATCCAGAGTGTTTACTATAGTTAGTACATACATTTTTACTTTTGCCCTTTCGGGACTGAACAGCCCTGGCATAGTAATATGGTCTATAAACTGATCCACACAGGATTTACCATCCGCACATTCTCTTTAGAGCGCATTATAGAATGTTGTATCGCATATACAGTATGTCATATATTTATAATTTAAGGCTTTGATTGCTCGAAAATTCAAATTCCAGGTTTACTGATCAGTCGATGATTTATAGATCAAGCTTACCTGTCATCTCAATCGATCAATCAAATTTATTTTATAAAGCCCTTTATAAAACCAGAGTTGTCACAAAGTGCTTTGACAGACACCCAGCCCGAGACCCCCAAGAGCAACCTAGGAGAGGCCTAGGACCTAGGAAAGAACCTAGAGAGAGGCCAGACTCAAGGGGGTGGCCAGTCTTCTTCTGGCTGTACCGGGTGGGGGATCTGAAGGTACACAGCCCATTTTATTAAGGTCACATTGTTTATCTGTGTTCAATTATTGTCTGTTAAATGAAGATAGGAATGGGTGGGCTGTGACCACAGACTTTGTGTAGCATCAACACAGTTTGGTAGTCTTGGGCAGGGAGAACGTAACGCTCTCTGGAGATGTACAGCTGGAGTCACCAGCTGGAAATGTGATCACCAAGAGCAGTGACGTGTGCACCAGCACAGCGGGGTGGGTACAGGACAGGGACAGGAAGGAGTCATCAGGCCACATGGTCCTGAAGCATGTTCCAAGGGTTTGGGTCCTCCTAGGATGAACGTGACATCAGAAACATTAGAGTGGGCATACCTTGGGTCTAGTACCTCGGTACAACTCTGACCACAAAATAAATATATAAACTGCCTCTCATCCCCGTCACACATCACTGACACTTAAGTGGGGACTGAGAGGACAGAAATACCCTAGTCCTCTGGCATATTAACTATGGCAGCATAACATCTGAGGCTGTGATCAACTATCACTGTTCTTAAATGAACCATGCTGCATTATCTTTATCCAACACAATATCTTTTCTTTTTGTAAATGGACCTGTATCAAGAAAATATAATCCCAAACTCCAACTAATTGCAAGGATAACTTAAAGTTTTTATTAGGTGACCATCTGTAAAGGTGGTTTGATTTTACTCCTTTTCGTGAATAAAAGTACTTTTCTGAGTTCACAGGTTTTGGGAAGTCCCTATTTAAGACCAAAATGATAAGGTAAAGGGAGTTTATATCTTAACAGGAAACTATGAAACAAATTGAAAGAGTGAAGACAATAATATCAATCATGGTCTTTGGTAAGATATGAACTCAGAGTAACTCAGAAAAGTACATTTCCACCTCTGCATGCACTGTATGTTTTCGTTTCATTAACTAATACCCATTCATACAACCACTGAATTTATAATTTTAGTTAGCGAAGATCTGTAACTCTGGTGTTTTGCGTGGAGCTCTGTCCCATAGTGGAGCTCTGTTTCTGCTGGTTATACTTCGTGATGGGAAAACACTCCTTCATTGCTGTTCTTCTAGCAGCAAAATATGCAGGCATCACTCAGGATTTAAGTTTTTAAAATAAAGGCCATTGTTGGAATGCCTTGCAACATATAAAATTTCAATCTGGCTTTTATTTTGAAAAATAAAATCTTAGTACTGCCAGCATTATATCCTGCTGATAGAACAGCAATGAAAGTTCCTTTTTTACATCACTCATAACAGATCTTTCCTAAAGGGCAGAGCTCCACAAAATAGAATACTTTTCTATATCTGTACTTGCCTGAACAACTCATCCTTCTTTTCGGAGAGGTTACAGTGTGTCACACAGCCACCTTTTTTAACTGGCTGTTAGTTATTTAGCTCCAAGCCATTTTTCATTGCAACATATGCTCGCTCTTCCTGTAATGACAGCAATGATCATTTGGTATGCTAATGATAAATGATGCACACTATGAGCACAACAGAGTCTAACAGCCACCATTACGAATGGTTTAATTTATTGTGTGGAGCTGAACCTTCTCTCTCATAGCATTTGAAGAGCTCACTAAATGAAGGGCTTGGTGTTTTACAAACAATATCTCCACTGAAGAATTACTTGAGGATAATAAATGTTGTTAATTAGAAGATGGTAATTATGAATCTTGTTCATAGTAAAAATTGGATTTGTGCTTTTAAAATAGTCCTAACTAAGGCCTTGAAAAAACTAGTCAACCTCATTTTCATAACACAAACGCCCATGTTTCTAGTCTGTGGGCAACAGTTGTGATTTTCAGTCTCTGGGCTCAATTAGCTCAGGCAATGTTCTGGGCATGTGCACTAGGGTTGGGCCGATAGATGATGCCATCGTCCATCGGCGATGGCTGACAGACATCTCGATGTAGAGGTCGCATCGTGATTTCATCGCCCCAAGTTGAAAGCTACCGTATTTTAGCGCATAAAGCGCGCACCCGATCATTTTTGTAAAGGTGACACGTAATCTCCCCTCGCCCAGACCTGCATTGATGGCCACTC
>JACXGM010010069.1:7005-18729 GCA_016801145.1 Umbra pygmaea | reverse complement strand
GATCAGGTTATGTTTAGATCTGTTAATGTTTATGTAGAGGAAAGGGGTTCTTCAATCAAGTCCTAAATGCGCTTAGGGATGGTCCATTCAAATACTCTTTCTAATCCCAGAACAAACCAGTTCCCATGTCCTAGTAGAAGCTGAAACGCATCCGAGGACCTGAGATATGAAGCGAGAGCAAACTGACTTTACCGTATGCTTGATGGGCGGAACCACATTGCTCTGTTATTTTTGCTTCCCAAACCCCCGGGAGGGGGGACAAGAGCAGCACTGTGGTGTTGGGGGAAACGTCCCCCATTTCTCCCACCACGAGCGTGACATCATTTCCTTTACAGCTCAGACTTCCACACCACACGTCAACCTGGTTTCTGTTTCCGTTTTTGGACCTCAGTCTGGGTCTGTCAATGGGTCCTTTATTCTGCCTCCCACATAATGTTCCGGCACGCTCAGTAAAAAGAACTACTGTCTGTCAGCTGGCTCTATCAGAAACACAGCGAGCGTTGCCAGCATCCAAACATTGTCTATTGTCCATAGCTAGCCTACCATTGCCTTCAGATTTCCCCCAGCATACATGTTGTCTTCTCTTGTTTCTTTCATGTAGTAGAAAATAAGCTTGGATGGTTCCTGTGATTTGTCTACTGTATTTATTTAGAGTAGATTCTTGGTGTTGACCAATGATTCCCTAACATCTCGTGCTTTTGCACTGAACTGGAACACTGGATTCAATTACTTGACTAATGATTAAACCCTGAATTTAATTTAATCCTTTGACTTGTGTTTGCTAGTTTCATATTTAAGGAAAGATGTGAAGTGGCTGGAGTTGGAACCCTGTCAATGAGAATGTAGTCTTCAATTGAGCCTCTTCACTTTCTATCACACTGTCATTCATCCTCTTTGACTTTAAGCTCATTTTCTACCTGCACCAGATGAGAGCACTGAACAACAAGCATTTTTCTAGCAGCAGAAATCCATCCGTCCTCTCTTCACATGAACAAAACATTTCCATTGCATTAACTTTGTACCCCTATTCTGTCTCCAGCTCCCTGACGGCAGAACAATCAAAGTGGGAGGTGAACGGTTCGAGGCCCCTGAGGCGCTGTTCCAACCCCACCTCATCAACGTTGAGGGAGTCGGTGTGGCCGAGCTCCTCTTCAACACCATCAATGCTGCAGACATCGACACCAGGTAACTCTTTGAAGTCCACTTTAGGTGACCTAGTCCTTTCCAAACATCTATCCTCCCCCATCATTATTGAATAGCCCCCGCCAAATTCTTTTCACACTGCTCATCCAACATGGAAGCCTTTAGTCAGATCATGTGTGGGATGATTACACTCACCAACTATACTTCCACAATTTCACTCAGACGCCTGATCCGCACACAAACAGTTGCTGTAGAGTGATGTGGCAGGATACATTGTCTGACTTATCCATATCCTGGGCAGCACTGTGCCAGGTTGTTCTTCCTCGCGTTGGAACTTCCAGGCACATTCAGAGAAGCTGTAGTTGGACTCAAACCACTGACAATCATGACAGTTGTCCTGCAATGCAGAGACTTAGCCCACTAGGCCACGCAGTTTCTCGCTTTTTGAACCTTTCTATTTAAGATTGAAAAGCCATTGAAAAGGTGCTTTTGAGACAAGGGACTGTTACGTTGCTTATATTACTGTATGAAACACTTTCTTGTGCAGTGATATGACTTTTATCTTGTCTTACAACTGCATTGGATCAAAGTCCTTTCCTGTTTCCCCATCACTGTTTTCCACCCTTGTCTTCTCTGAACCTCCCCTCCATCGCCCTGCAGGTCTGAGTTCTACAAACACATAGTCCTGTCGGGCGGTTCCACCATGTACCCGGGCCTACCCTCCAGACTGGAACGCGAGCTGAAACAGCTGTACCTGGAGCGTGTGCTGAAGGGAGACGTGGATAAGCTCTCGGTGAGGACCCCCAAACTGTCAACACCATTGATGTTTCAAGACCATTTCATTTTATATTGTTGCGAGGGTATTTTTTTGTATGTTTTACTGTTGCACTTTTAATAATAATACTAATTTAATAGTACATGGATCATTGGTGGTATTTTTGAGTGGTATTTTTTATTAGGCACATGGACTTAGAGATCTAATGTGAAATGTCGGATGCCACCAATTTTTTTTTCAATGGAATTCCTGCTGCAGCCATGTGATCAGCCACCAGGAGGCAGGGTTGCCTTAAATTGAATTACAACACAAGCTATGTGCAGCATCAACACTAAACAGGCACTGTCTTTGTCATGAGACTATGTTTAAATCATGCGCTTGACACGGAAATGAAAACATAAAGTTTCATTGTTCCAGAATCATTCCTTAATGCATCAACTGCTCCATTTGTTAACAGCACCTACTTTTCAGTGCCTGGACTTCCACTGCAGCTCACGGAAACCCACTTTACCTGTAATTGTTGACTGTTACCATGGTTTCACATCCAGGTTTGGATAGAAAGGTGTCCACCTACTCATACAGATGTTTTCTCTTCTTCCTCCTGCCTCTTCTTGTGTCCCTCGCTCTCTGTTTTTCCTTTTCCTCACGTGCAGAAATTCAAGATCCGTATTGAGGACCCGCCTCGACGCAAGCACATGGTGTTCCTTGGGGGGGCGGTGCTGGCTGACATCATGAAGGACAAGGACAACTTCTGGCTGACGCGGGAGGAGTACCAGGAGAAGGGCATGCGTGTTTTGGAGAAGCTCGGTGTCACCGTCAGATAAACCCCCCCCAGGCGCCTGGGCCCTGTCTGCGTCTGATCCAGCACCCCAAAGAAATCCCCCAATTTCGACTTCAACCCGTAGGGTAGCGCACTGTCTAGGGAACAAAATATTAGTGCACTTCAAAGGGGATGAGGTGCCATTTTGGACTATGCCTTGGCCCCCCGCAACCCACCACTCCCTTTACCCCACACATCCTCCACGTCATATACATATATAACTTACCTTCCCCTTTTTCATACTGATATTGGGCCCCTCTGTCCCAGGAGCAGGGGCTGGGTGGGGCAAGCGCTAACAACTCCTCTCGTTAGAATAGTTTAAATCATACTGCCCCGCCATCTAAATCCAAAAACACAATCTCAAGGATCATAAGGTCAGTTTATTATTAGGGATTCATTTATAGTGCAATGTCGGAGGTCTGTGTTTTAGCCACATCAAAGGCAAGCTGTCCTCTTTTCTAAATCCACCCCTTCTGCCTAACTTCGTCCCTTGTCCGGTCTTAAAGGAACACTCCAGACCCCTAAACAGCAAAAAATGTTGTGCCGGTCATGTTTTCGACATGATAGTCACTTAAAACACCTTCTCAGCGCGTATGGTCATTCTGAACTTGGCCACCGTACATTTTCCAAAAACCTTCGGTTACATCACTGCAGGGCTCTACGCTAACTTTTTTCCAAAGGAGTACATGTCCTCTTAAATAAACTGTTGGGGCACAAAAAGAAATTTAGGAGCACATTGAAAAATGTTCAAGAAACACAGAATTGATTCTTTTCCCAGTGTTTTTCCCACTCTGACTGCACTGCGTCGTCACAGAAAACTACAGCGGTTGGTGCGTGACTCCTTGCGGAAGTAGTTTTTTTTCACAATTGGAAGCGGGGGAAAATGCATTATGGTAGGTTGTAATCTTTACACATTCCAGAAACAAAGATGATCTTTGCTGGTATCAAGAAGAAGGGCGAGCGTGCAGATCTTATAGCATATCTGAAGTCTGTCTTCAAAGACACCTGTTCAATTGTTTTATGTAAATCAGTTTTCCTTTTCTCACATGTCTATTTTTAGGAGCAAATACTAGTTTGGTTGAGTCTCTGATATTTTGTCTCGTTTGCATATTCCTATTGTCTTCAGTCAAAGATTGACTCGCTTCAAAACTAACATTTAGTATTTTCTAAAATATTGCAGTGGCGTCAATGCAGGTTTTGGAAACTTACAGTGGAATTACAGAACGCGCTGAGAAGGTGTAATTTGTGACTGTTATGTCGGAAACATGACCGGCACAACGATTTTTATCTTTCTAGGGGTCTGCAGTGTTCCTTTAATCAACAAGGGGATTTCTTGTTCTGGTTGAGAACCTCATACTGATTGGGTGTTCACTGTTTATCCCTTGGGTTAATTTAAGATGGGTTTAATGTTGAGAGGAGGTCAGGGGTCATGCGGGTTAAAGGGGGACTCAATTCTCTATGCCCTCACAGGGTGTACATGCCCACTATCCACACCATCTGTTAACATGAAAGGGACAATTCACTCACTTGAACATGTTGCCTCTGGCATGTGCATGTAGTTGATTTCCCAATTATTATTATTATTCTTTTTAATATTTTGTTTAGTCACAGAGGAAGGCTTGTTTAACTGATTTAGTCTGAATGCTCTCCGTGTGTGAATAATGTTGGTTATAATTTAGAGCAGTGGTTGAGATTTGGATGTAATATGAATTGTTCTTTATGGCATTTTATAACATCCCTAGAACCATTTGAGTCATATTTGAAGTGGCAACCAAACATCGCTGTAAGAAAAGCAGATATCAAAAATGTTTTTAATTACAAGCACAAAAGGCCAAGTAAAAACAAAAGAAAAATCTGTGAACTGTCCCTTTAAATGGGATGTGATGGTGACAAAGGAAACCGTTTGCTTTCCATTGACAAAAAAGGCTTTAAATTCCATTGAGGGCAAAATATGTGCCATGTATTCAATTCCAGTGAGGACTGACCAGCCTATTCTTTCACGTTCTGTTTGTTTCTGTTCATTGATTACGCCAATATGCTTTCTTCTTGGAAAAGAGTTTTGCCTTTCAATCTGTTGGACGTGTTATTCGTACATTTTAGTGTCTTTATTTTACAGTGCATTACTCCCGTCTTATCTCGAGTAAAGAGTAGGAATGTGTCATCATCAACATGGCCTTTGGACACGACACACAAGTTCATTTGTTTTTAAAGGTCCAGGTTCCATTATGCCCTCAATAACATGTCTGGAATCTGCTGTTCAGGGTTGGGCTGACTTCCATTTTAATTCAACTCAATTTAGAAAGTTAAATTGTTGCACTGTACTTCCATTTTAATTCAACTCAATTTAGAAAGTTAAATTGTTGCAGTGTACTTCCATTTTAATTCAACTCAATTTAGAAAGTTAAATTGTTGCAGTGAACTTCCCGAATTGACTGGAATAGAAATGGAGTTTGCCCCTAGGTTTGAGGCTGTCAACCAAGCAGACCTGAGACCAGTTGTTAGCAGCAAATTGAACTAGAACCTATTTTAAGAGGAAGTTCTTTTGAGATTAAAAGGAAGTGCCCCAAGTCTGGGCTCCATGAGAATACATATTTGGGGTCAGGGGTTATGGGGGGGTTGTTATTGGGGGTGGGGGTTTGTTGAGGATTAGAATGTTTGTAATATTAATAAGAATTTGGTGTAAGTAGAATGAGACCACAAAGCTGGTATTTAAAGTTTTTCTTTTTTGGTTCTCATATGTATATTGGAGGCACTTCATACACAATATATGTAAAAAAAAGTTTTTGGGACAATGGTCATCCAGTGCCAAGTGCAGTTTTTGTACCTGGACCTTTTTTTTTCCTTTTTGTTTTGTTTATAGCATAACTGCCTAGTGCTGATTTAAATAAAGCAAAGTGATTTTTAAGTACCTGACTCTGTCGTTACCTGATGGGGCTTAAAGACCCATGCCAAGCTATTTTTAATTTATGGGTTCTGAAAGGTCTTATGTTATAATATCTGATGTGACTTATCAAAAGTTCAATTAGTTGGTAGAAGAAAAAGTAGATTTTGGCTTCCTGTATAAACATCTATGACCATGACCAAATTCTGTGGATTTAGAACATTGCATGCATGTGGAATACAGCAGCAATGTGCGTGCATGTGGAATACAGCAGCAATGTGCGTGCATGTGGAATACAGCGGGAATGTGCGTGCATGTGGAATACAGCGGGATTGTGCGTGCATGTGGAATACAGCGGGATTGTGCGTGCATGTGGAATACAGCGGGATTGTGCGTGCATGTGGAATACAGCGGGAATGTGCGTGCATGTTGAATACAGCGGGAATGTGCGTGCATGTTGAATACAGCAGGAATGTGCGTGCATGTGGAATACAGCAGCAATGTGCGTGCGTATAGAAGGGTATAGCTTTGAAGAAAGATATTTAGGGAGTGTCAGGGTCTGTAGTTTTGAAGGAACCAGTTCCTTTTGTAGGGGCACTGTTGCAGAACCAATCCATTCTGCCGCTCACTTTGATGTGGCACAGTTGCCGTGGTACTGCATGAGGAATTCCCACCCATCAAGGTTTCCAAGGCGATGGCCCTTGCATAGAAGACTGACTCCTTTGGCAGTTTGACGTGGAGTCGTCCCACCTCACCTGGCATCCAATCTCATGGTTGGTGGTGTTGGCAGATAATAGCATGATGATTGTAAGTGGAGGAAAGACGCCCAGCACAGTTACCTGGCGGTCTGGGGAAGAGAGTAGGTCTTATCTCCACATCAGAGTGATAAGACCACCAAAGAAAAAGAACACAGCTAAGACAAGCTGAAGCCAAGGGGTGTGGCCCGGCATTAGCAGGGGACTCTTTGAACTCTGGGGGTCTCTGGAAACTGCAGGGAGGCTGGATGTGGGAGGACATGCCTGGCATCCGTCTTTATCCACCAGCCGCTTTGTCGTCGCGTTTGAAAGGGCTCATCTTGCAGCAGGGTTGTTCCATTCTTTTTAGGAGGGTGAACTTGCTAATTTGATTGGGGGAGGGTGATCATGACCTCTTACACACACACACACACACACAAACACACACAAACCTTCCCACAATGCATTACTACTTGTGTTCCATTTAGGGAACACTTTGTCAGGGATTAACCAAAACCTAAAAATCCCCTCTGATCCCAAAATGATTCTTTAATCATTAGAGCATTTACCTCATGGGCTAAAGCCAACCAACCAGGCTTGAAAATGCCACTTACAAAGACAAACCACACTAAGTCCCACAACTAAGATTATTTCAATAATTTTAACTTGGAGATAGGGCAGATTGCCTGATACTTGGTACAGATAAGGGGTTTGCATGCCTTTGAGCAATGTAGCAACCAAGCAACTAGCTCAATGGTTCTCAAACCTCTGGCGAGGCCTCACAGCCGTTCCATATATTACAGATGTAGCAAAGAACTTGCACACTTGCCTCAATTTGTCAACAAATTTTTCAGTCTTTGCAGATTTGAAAATAGAATAAGGGCAGTTAGTTTGTTCCTCCAAGAGAAAGAGAGTATCGGGAGCCAACTTTCTCACCTTGTTTTCTGTACACACTGTATGTGATCGAAGCAATGGCTCAATTCCTTTCAATGGTGGAGAGCGGGGCAAGCCAGTTGCATGCGGTATGATGCGTAGGTGGCGTGAGGGGTGAATTGAAAAGGTAAGATTTCTGAACTTTATGGAAATTACAGCAACAATCTTATCAGACCGACCAAGCACAGGACTTTGTGTAGGTGGGTGTATCACGTTCTCCATTCGAACAGATGACTTTGGTTCCATAGAAAATCTAGCGGGGATAGGCACG
Source organism: Umbra pygmaea (assembly GCA_016801145.1). Taxonomy (NCBI): domain Eukaryota; kingdom Metazoa; phylum Chordata; class Actinopteri; order Esociformes; family Umbridae; genus Umbra; species Umbra pygmaea. Next base: position 11,172 of record JACXGM010010069.1, on the reverse strand, counting down.
TTTTTCGGTTACAGTGTGTATGCAGAATTAGAAACAATTGATGCCTAGTAATACCGGAACCATATCAAGAAGAAAAAAGGCAATTAACCTGAAAGGGACGCTGAAAAATTAATCCTGAACCACTTGCTTTTCAGTTTTTCTTTCACAATTTTTCACAATGTCCAATTTTGCTTTAAGACTCATCTGCAACACCTTTCAAGTGCGGTATGGTTGAAGATCGATCACGTGCTTACTCCAAGCGTGTGTTGCCAAGCTGTCCGATTAATTTCACACTGCTCATTCAACACTGATGTCAGTACATGTAGGATTACACATTCACCAACTACACAACCAAGGGTGAATTCAGAGCTGCCCAACCTGCAGAAAGATTCACACAAGAAAGACATGACAAGGTAGTTTTGTCCAAGTACTTACCCGTCTACAATGGACAGCATTGTACCACTTTGCCCACATCAGACCTGAGCAGTCAGAAATGCCACGGCCAGGATTCAAACCCTGGTGGTCACCATGACGCAACTCTCCTTTTTTTTAATGTACATGCTGTTACTGTGTACAAAGAGGTTGTAATTTGAAAAACCTGCAGTAAGAAATGTATTAAGTGGAGTTGATTGTACATCGAAAGCAAAATGGCAAAGGAACAATTATTATCATTTTTTTATGCGCAGTATTTGTTCAGTAATTTAGTTATACTGCAGTGTACTGTATCCTGCAATCCACCGCAGTAGCAGTCCAGTACAACTTCAATCTTTTTCATAAGGGAGTATATTTCTATCCAAGAGAGATTAGCACACATGGCTCCGTTTGAGATACAGAGGGAGTCCGAGGAGAGGGTGGAGAGGCGCGAGGGACAGGAGGGGTATCGTGTTCACATTTGTTTCAGATTTCATCCGCGTAAACAAAGGGAGCCAGGCAGACACGCTGGGGCCTATTGAAATCAGGCCCAGACGAACATCCCGTCAGAGGCGGCTGCCTCACCCTGCGCGTGCTAGCCTTTTTGCACATTCTGACCTGAGGGAGCCTTTGAGCAGATCCCTCAGTGCTCTAGTGGTGAGGGGTTTGACTTTTTTGTCTGTTTGGTCAAAGAATAGTTTTCGTACTTGTTTGATAACAATAGATGAGCTTCTTTTGTGTCTACACTCACCGGCCACTTCATTAGGTACAGCTTGCTAATACCTGGTTGGACCTGCTTTTGCCTTCAGAACTGCCTTAATTGTTTATGGCATATATATGACAAGGTGCTGGAAACATTTCTCAAAAATGTTGGTCCATAATGAAATCATTGTATCTGCAGATTTGTCAGCTGCACATCCATGATGCGAATCTCCGGTTCCACCACATCCCAAATGTGCTCGATTGGATTGAGGTCTGGTGGAGGCCATTTGAGTACAGTGAACTCATTGTCATGTTCAATAAACCAGCCTGAAATTGTGAGGTTTGTGTTATAGCGCATTATCCTGCTGGAAGTAGCCATTAGAAGATAGGTACACTGTGGTCATAAAGGGATGGACAATGTCAGCAACAATTTTCAGGTACGCTGTGACATTTAAACAATGCTCAAATGGTACCAAGGTGCACAAAGTGTGCCAAGAAAATATCCCCCACACCATTACACCACCACCTCTTCCCTGAACTGTTGATACAAAGCAGGAGAGATCCATGCTTTCATGTTGTTTACACTGATTTCTGACCCTACCATCAAAATGTTGCACCAGAAATCGAGAATCATCAGACCTGGCAAAATTTACCCAATCTTCCATTGTCCAGTTTTGGTGGGCCTGTGCAAATTGTAGTCTCAGTTTCCAGTTCTTAGCTTACACGAGTGGCAGCCAGTGTGGTCTTCTGTTGCTGTAGCCCATTTGCTTCAAGGTTCAACATTTTGTGAATTCAGAGATGCTCTTCTGCATACCTTGATGGTAACAAGTGATTATTTGAGCTACTGTTGCCTTTCTATCTGCTTGAACCAGTCTGGCTATTTTCCTCTGACCTCTGCAATCAACAACGCATTTACACCCAGAGAACTGCCACTCACTGGATATTTTCTCTTTATCAGACTATTCTCTGTAAAACATAGAGATAATTGTGTGGCAAAATCCCAGGAGATCAGTACTTTCTGAAATTCTAAAACAAGCCCATCTGGCAGCAACAAACATGCCACATTCAAAGCATAGACTGTATATAGTACTGGACATAACATGTGTAACGTCACCCATTGGTTTGCAAAGATCTGATTTGAGTTTGCCATTATGAGTGCAGCCATCTTCGTTGCGGATGTGACAATTTTAGACGAGAGGCGCTATCTGACTTTGATGTTAGCTGAGAGTTGGCAACGCTGCTTACGCTTTACGTTACGTTTCACACTTTCACTGGCACAGTCAATGTCAATCACATCATAGCCACTCTGTAAAACACCCCCTGCTTTATCGCCGATTTTAAAATCATCAAGACCATAATTTAAAAAATTAACATGTATTGCAGAAGATTTCAAACTAACGATTGAGACCATAAACTCATTATGAAAATATTTACTGAGGTAATGAATCAATTGAGAAGTGGCTAACTTTCTTATAGATTTCTACAGAAACTGACCTCTTTTGCAACCACACATGTTGCCCCCAGCTGGAATTCAGATAGAATGCAGGTTTAAGGCAGTTCTGCATTTGTGTCACTTTGCCAAACCGGATGCTAGCCCTGTGGTTCAAAGTCACTTAAATCAACTTACATCCCCATTCTGATGCTTGGTTTGAACTTGAGCAGATCATCTTGACAATGTCTACATGCATAAATGCAAGTGTACCTAATGAAGTGGCCGATGAGTGTCTCCATATCTATGTGTACATGTGGGGAACTGAACAACCCACTAAGAAAATAAAATCTTGTCGAGCTTTACAAAGGTTTTTTGCAGGAAAATGTGATTTCAAGCTTAAGGGTTTAAGGAAAGAATTAGAATTGGGCATTATGTTAGAATACGGGTACATTTAGATTTAAGGGTTAGGTGTTATGGCAAGTTTGTTATGGCAAGAAATAGTGAACATGGATTTCTGGTTTCTGTGTTAAATGTGCTGTAATTTGGCCCTGTCTTACACCCTTCATGAACAGCATTAACTGAGTGGACTACACCAATCTCTGAGGCGGGGGTGGTTAGTCTGACAACATGAGTGTAAGGGTGCTGTTTAAAATTTGGAATTATCAAGAATAACCACCCATTGGTTTCCCCATTGGTTGGTGATGTGATGAGCAAGCACACAGCCTGTGCAACTCAACAAGATCCAGCTATCTGCAAGTGACCACCAAGGCCATTCTGGCAGTGGAACATTCTTTTTTAAGGATGGAACATTCAAGAAACTGAGGTGAGGGAGGGCAGGGTTTACACAGAATAAAGTTAACAGTTGAAGTCCACTTCCTTCCTTCTACCGGCCTAAAGTGAAGCAGTGGGAGCTGAAGCCATTCTGTGCATCAGAGTAACCCCAAATGTGGCCGGAACAGTAGACAACCTCTCGATACAAGCGTCCACAAAAATAAACACTGGTCATATTATTTTCCACTACACTTTTCCTGTTGGTTTGATTCAACACTAGCTACACCCAGTCGAGCCAAAAGACACATGCCAGGGTTTCACATTTTTAAAGCTGTGTCCAATGTTGGCTACACAAGTTAAACTGGATCAGGGCACACAACAAACCCAGAGATTTAGCCTGGAATATTGGTGGTTTGTTAAAAAAAAAACAGGCTTCCGTCATGTTTGTTTATGTGAGATTGGCTTTCAGCTGTCCAAAGCAAAAAGCCACCAGCCTCTATTTTGTGTCTACTAGGCTTTAATTTGGTTCATAGAGAAGTTGTGGGCATTGTCAAACAGATTTGGATGCAAGTACTATTTCTAGAGAACACCACCACATTGAAAAAGGCAGATCATATTAATTTTACAGACCTTCAAAGTGGAATATCTGCTGACCCCCCCCCCCCTCACATGCACACTCTCTCCCTATCTGACCCATTACCATTTGCCCAATAAGCACCTTATACTGACTTGAACAGTATTTTACTTTCAATTTGTTATTTGCACTGTTACCACTTGCACAATTCATTCCAGTGTTAATTCTTACATTGTATTTGCCTGCTACTCAGTATACTAATTTGATCTACCTCTAAATCTTGATTTCTTTGCACTAA
>JACXGM010010068.1:16527-26876 GCA_016801145.1 Umbra pygmaea | reverse complement strand
AGTAGTTACTCAATGAATGGTGTCTAACGCCAAAAAATTTACTTTTTGTAACTATTCGAAGCTGCATAGCCCGGAAATGTGCGTCAAAAAGCATACAGCGGAGCCGAATGGAGGTGCCGCCTCTCTGTTTTCTCTATTGCTCTGGTCATGTTTTGAGGCTTCAGAGTAAACCTCTTACTTCCACTAAAAATCACAAAATGTCAATTTCTGTTGCTACCCGTTTAAACATACTAGGCTGTTCTTGGTCGTGTCGGTGTCATTGCCCCACGAGTTAAGATCACATCCGGGTCATGCATTTTGCGTCAAATAAAAATATAAAAATTGGATGAAACGGGGTGAAACGCTCGTTATCCGTTTTTTCCATTTCTCATTTTAGCGCAAAATTGAAAATAGGAAAAACGAGTTGTTATCCGTTTTTCCGTTTTGGTTTTGGAAACGAATATTGAGGAAACAATTCATTTATTTGTTTTTTGAGTTCTGCTTTTGTTTTGAAAAACGACTGAACGAATGGTACACGGATTGTGCAGGATGTGTTCCTACGTGCGAGCGTTCAGAGCAAAGCTGACCCTGTTTTCCCGACAAATGACAAACAAGAGTTTTACACATTTCCCAACTCTCACCACAATGAAGGATGTGCCACCCCGATTCACTGTCAAATACACCACTACACTCGAGGATCTGCACACTGAATTAAACAGGCGTTTCTCTGATTTCGGAAAATTTTAAAAAGAGATGGAGCTGGTGTCTGCCCCCTTTTCCTTTGACAGCGACCAAGCACCTCCGGATGCTCAGCTTGAGTTGATTGACATGCAGTGCGATCCCACTCTCAAAGAGAAATTCACCTTGTCATCAGGTTTTACGGTGCATTGAACGAGGGCAAGTATCCTAACACGCAGAGGCATGCGCAAAGGATGCTTGCTTTATTCGGGTCCACGTATGTATGTGTAACGGAGTTAAGAACGTACGTAAACTCACTCCACAGCAAGCTTGAAATGTCGCCGAAAGAGTTATACAATTGGTACCTTTTGTATAGACTCGGTTGGTACGTTGCAGGCAGGGCTGTGCGAGTGTTGCGAAGCAGATGGCCGCGGGTTCGAGCCCGGTATGGGGCAAAGGCGAACTGCCGTGCGGGCTGCTAGCAGGGTACGTTCTGAGCCGTTACACACCCGTCACATATGCGAGCAGACTTTCTTTGTAATGAACTTTAAAAAGTCACGCTACAGATCACGACTAACCGACGCACACCTGTCGTCTGTGTTGCGCATCTCAACGTTAAACAAGACCCCAGATTTCGATGACTTAGTAAAGAAAGGCGACCGCCTCAATTGTTCACATTGAGTTACAGAATACAGACAAAAAGCTCTTCATCTCAGTTGCATAGGCGTAAATACATTTTTCTAAAGTAGGCCTAGCCAAAGTTCCATTAAGTTACCCTTGATGGATGATGTTATTTTTACGACATTGTTCAGTTTCATGTTGCCATGTCTTATGCATGTCCCGTTGCTGGTGATAATACAGCTAAATCAAATTTACATTTTGTGAGATGCATAGGCCTATTCCATGTTGTCCTTTATATCTTTCAAGCAAACATACACGTGATGAAGTTGATCTGCACTTAAATTGTGTTCTACTTTATAAAAGTTTTAAACAAAATATGTGAAAGAAATTACAAAAAAATTAATCACAACTGAAATCTGCTGAATGTTTTTCATTCAGTGATCAAGGTCTCCCTCTGGTGGTATATAGCCTCAATTACATTTGATAATTCCAAGTCAGATTGCCTGAAATCTGTCTGTTAATGTAACTGCACACATACATTTGCAGTTTTGTTTATATGTTTCTATCTTGAATAGCTACAGCTGGTATGAATGACAGTTGAACAATACGCAGGTTAGTGTAGGAAATGAATCCTTGAAAGTAAATCCAGTTATCGTAACCTTAGAGAAGCCTATGTCAGACAGGCCTAGCAAAATAAATATCAGGCCTTGAAATAGGCTGGCAAAGTCAAAGTCACTGTAGAGTAGCCTTATACATATTTGCATTGAATTCATTTGTACCATTTAATCATGTAACTATGTTTAATTGCAATTGTCCAAATTGTGGCCCTCTGTTTACTTTGCCAAAGTAACTGTGGCCCACCAAAGGCATAGTCTAAAACTCTTTATATACAGATTTTTCCAGACGTCTATGGGAGAAATGAATAGGAAATTTACTTCCGGAACCGGAGGAGGGGCGGGACTGTTGAGGTCTATTGAAGTCCATGGACGCCAGGACAGAGATTCTGTTGAATCTTTAGGGCTACAGTTAAACTGACTGTTAAACTGAGTGGTATCTGACTGTGACGTTAGCTGAGAGTTGGCAACACTGCTTACGCTCTACTTTCACTGGAACAGTCAATGTCAATCACATCATAGCCACTCCCTAAAACACCCCCTGCTTTATCGTCGATTTAAAAAACAATTGTAGAAGACTATTGCAGAAGACTTCAAACTAGAGATTGAGACCATAAACTCATTATGAAAATGTTTACTGATGCTATAGAGCAGGGGTCACCAACCCTGGTATTGGAGAGCTACCACCATGTAGGTTGTTCACTCCAACCACACAAAATGTAGCCTCATTCATCTTATCAACCAGCTAATTATTAGAATCAGGTGTGCTAGATTAGGTTTTGAGTGAAAACATTAGGCCGGTAGCTCTCCAGGACCAGTGACCGCTGTTATAGAGAATCATTACGGTACTTTCTATATTTCGCTTCGGGTGTGACCTTCCGAATTCAACTTTGTCTAAAGAGTTGTTTAGTTGCAAATGGGTGAAATAAATAGTTGAACAAACCACTTCTGTCTGGGTAGGGGTTCTCAAACATGGCTACTAGGACCCCTGGTGATACAGTACCAAAACACTTTGGGAACCACTGGCCATAAGTACATTTTTGGGATGCTTTGCTAGAAAAGATACAGTAATCAAGGGTGGCAATAGTTGCACCGGGTGTGCTTGTTTGGGGAAAGTCAGAGAACCCATAGTCATGCTCGAACCCATAAAACAATTTTACACGTTTGAATTAGTAAGTATTAATCTCAGGTCAAAAGGTCATACAACCATTTTCTCTACAGCCACTGTAGCCAATCTACAGACAATTGCGACAGCAACTCGCTTGCTTTTCGGCCCAGTATAATTTGCATTCTAATAATAATATTCCTATGTGAACAACATTGGAATGGTTTTCTAAGATTTCATATTAACATAATCTAAATAATTACATAGCCTATATGACCTTGCATTTATCCTATAGTCAATATCAGATCATTGCTCATTTTCTTTAAACGTCCTGACATGCAATTCAAACCTGCATTAAACCAACATTTCTTTTGTGTTCGGTTTCCTAAAAAGCTTAAGTCACAATCATATTTTTGCAACTTTAGATCTTCCCTCTTTTTCTGTTTTACCATTTTGCTTAATATTCATCTCTTACATTCTACAAGAAACGTCCGCTCAGGTGCACATTTAATTTTCTCCTGACGAGCCGCATTCTCAATCTCATTGGTGTTCTCCCATTGTGGAGAAGCGAAGCTGCGCTTGTCATGTTAATTATTAATATTTTATAAACCTTTAAGTTGAATTATTATCATCTTAATCAGCCTTGTGTTTAAACATATATGTTAGTAAACAGTGTTGTATACAAGGTATAAAACTATATAAAAGTTATAAAGTAATTGAATAAGTCCCATGTAACATAGGATTAAAAGGAACCAGACTTCTACTTTTTTAGGTAAAATACATAGATCTGTACTACGGGCTCAGTGCTGCTACCAATGACAATATACAAAATGGACGAAGCGACTCCATACACTTCAACCAAAGGGGTAAGCCATTGCCCGGAAGTTGAAGCCTCTATGGGGAGATACCTAGGCATCACCTTCCATTAACATTCCATAGACACCCATTCATTTTAGGGGTCAATTTGATAGTGAATTAATTTATATCTGAAGTGTTTAAAAACTCTATTTGTCCGTTGTTTATTTCTTAAGAAACACAACAATGTGTAAAAGGCTCCATTACCTTGTGTCTCACGTTATGGCCACATTGCAGCCATTTTTGTAAAAATAGGGTAACGATTGTCATAACTACTCGACTTCCTGTCCCACAGTAGAGAAATTACTGTAGAGACAGGAGAAGCTTGCATACAGTCAAAATGACAAAATAATTTATCAAAATAGTTACCAAAAGTTGCTCCTGCTCCTACGCTCTTGGACAACTCCTACTCACGCTCTCGTCTCTGCAAGTAGCAAGATTCGGAATGATTCAGATTTCTAATGGCACAGCTACGTGAAGAATTACAACTTTCAGACAGGTTGCGCAAGTCATGGTCAGCGTGAGGCTGCGCAGCACGCTCAGGCATCACCAGAAATGTGCTTTTAATTGACTTCACCTGGTCTCGGTGAAAATGTATGGAGTCACTGAGTCCATTTTGTTAACTGTTATTGATTTCAACCGAGACCGAGTGAAGTCAATTAGAAGCACTGGTCCACTGGAACAGATGAAATACCTGAACTGGCTAGGGGTTTGTTAAATGTCATGCTTGACTGCATGAGAAATATGGCTAGGTCAGAAGAATAGTTTAAAAAGTTAACAGAATGGACCATGGCCCTTCACAAACAAGGAACAGGATACAAAAAGATAGTAAGGCACTGAATGTTCCAATAGACACTGTTGGAAGCATAGTTCACTAGGTCAAAGTTAAGGGAACTCTGGTTGCAAAATGTGGACAGGGCAGAAAAAAGAACCGGTCAACTGCTGCAACCAGATTTCTGAGGTGACAAGTTGTGAAAATTGCTCAAGTGACTGCTGCAAATGCAATCAAAATAGCAGTTTCTTGAAAATGCAGAGCTCTAGTTTTTTTTAAAGATTACAGGCTCATGTCATAGGATGTATTTTATTATTATTTTAATTCCAACAGCAAAATTCCAGTATATTGCAGATCACATCAAATCTTTTTCCACCAGTTTAACACAGATTCAAAGTGATATTGTAATGAATACTCAAGTGGTAAAATAGAACAATGTTATTTATTGACCTGAATGACGGTCCATAGGAACAGGCAAAGAATAATTCAAACAACAATGCAGATTTCAGACCGGACTAGCATCTATGGCAAAGGTACAACTAGGAATATCCAAAGGCAGAGTAATCCAAACAGGCAGAAGTCAGAACTGAATAGCATCTATGGCAAAGGTACAACTAGGTATATCCAAAGGCAGAGTAATCCAAACAGGCAGAGGTCAGACCGGAATAGCAACAACATAGGAAAGAATAAATGCTCAGTAATAAGAATATCGTACTTACAATACCTCGCAAGGAGGCAAAGGATGTGTGTGGCTTATATACAAAATGGAGTATGCAGGTGTGGTGAATCATGATAATTGAGTCCGGGTATGGGAACTTTAGTTCTTTGGAGGTATGACTAGGGAAGCTGTAGTCCACAGGAAGTAGAACTGATGAATGGGAATTGTAGTTCTGAGCGGGATGGAATAGGGAAGTGGCAGTGTCCAGGGAAGGGGAACTGGGAATCGTTACAGATATTATTTAAATTGAATGAACTTTCTTCAGGCATATCAAATATTGCAGTGTATTCTAAATATTTTTGTTTTTGGTCAGAACACAGTGTTGAATCTGAGTGGTATTCTGATCCGTGCTGTGGTACCAGACTCCCCTGCAGCCCGCTCCAAGAGGCTGGGTCCAGGGGACCGGATTCTGGCTGTCAACGGTGTCAGTCTGTTGGGACTCGACTACACCAGGTCAGTCATGGGTTGGATATTTGATTCATTTTTTGATTGCTAATAATGTTGCTTATGTATTTTAACAATCAGTGGGTGTTTGTCTCAGTGGCAGGGAGCTGATTCAGTCATCAGGTGACACACTTCAGCTGCTGGTTTCCAGGTCGATGGGGACAGTGAGCTCTAAAGTCAGCATTTAGTGGACTTAACATCACTGAGTGGACTTAACATCACTGAGTGGACTTAACATCACTGAGTGGACTTAACATCACTGAGTGGACTTAACATCACTGAGTGGACTTAACATCACTGAGTGGACTTAACATCACTGAGTGGACTTCAGCACAACCAGCACAGCTGCACGTCCTGATGTGTATATACAAAGGAGCAACAAGCGCTTACTGCGTGGGAAACGTTCATTCTGGAGATGATCACTGAATTGCAATTTCAGGACAGGCTATAATTTGGATACGATATAAGGAAAAATTTAAAGTAATAAAGCGACAGCAGTATGGGCCTCTGCATGCAGACCCTCAAGGACAATGAAACCCAGCTGAAATTGCACTCTATGATTTTATAGTAGAGCTTCCAAGCTCTGTGAGCTCATCACTGACCATTGAAACTCATTGAAACTCTAGGGGCACCGTAGTTAACCACATCAGTAGCATGTGAACAAGGCCTTAACTCTTGTCACCGGAGTAGATGCTTCTACGTGTTGGTTTAGCATTTCCCTTTACTAACTGTGAGTAAAATAAGGCAGGCCATTCCAAAGCTGTAGTTAGGGGACAATTCATACGGTAGCTCTGCCAATCCTGGGTTTGTTCATTAGGGCACAGTTGTAAAAATATTCCAGCAGTGCCGTTTTGAAACGTGTTTTTGTCTGCTGAACTTGATTCTGTATTTGGGCTCTATTCAATCTGTATTGCTGAACTGTCAAACATGAAGCAATATATTTGTACCGATATATACAGCATGACAACATAACATTGCCTTTAAATTCTAATCATGTTTTAACAAGAAACATTAATAGGGGATGAATTGTACCCTCATTGGAGCCTTTATCAAATTAGGGGTTCTGACCTCCTTTTGGTCATAACATTTTGGTTGCAATAACAAAAGTTTGTATTCTTACGTGCTTTAGTGTTAAACATGAGGCAACACCCAGGACTAATAATAATAATAATAATAATAATAATTATTATTATTATTATTATTAACACCCAGGACTACACAGACACAATCTCAAACTGGGAGAAAAAAATGACATAAACATTCAAGTCCTACACATTATGGTCAGATAACGTATGTACATGTGCTTTATATGTTTCTTATGTTCAATATTTTTTTTTAAGATTTCAAACGCACTTCTTTCACATTGTCATTATGGGGTATTGTTTGTAGAATTATAAGGGAAATAATGAATTTAAATCCATTTCGGAATAAGGGTGTAACATAACAAAAAGTGAAGTGCTGTTAATACTTTCCGGATGCACTGTAAAATGTATTTTGTGTTAAAATGAAAGCACGGTGCTCCCTTAGGTTTCAGCCCAAAGTAAGATTCACAGTTTTTGTTGTTTATTCTTGGCATTCACTTTTGCTTAATTTCAAGGGTGACTGTATTTTCATTTTGTGCACTGTATGTACATTCATGGCCAACTGTTTTGAGAACATCACAAATACAATTTTCCACAAATTTTCCACATCATGTCAGTAATTGTCTCGTTAACACAGGTAAAGCGATACTTTTAAAATGGTGCCGGTGCCTAAACGGTGTCTGAACCGGTATTTTTTAAGAAAGTACTAAACAACAGTCAGCGACATTAAAGAACGGCTTGTTTATTGCTAAAGCCATATGGTCTAAATTAAATGATTTAATAATATAGTAATAACTATAACTTATAACAATAACATATTTCACTAGTAAAATGCTGTTGGAACAACAAAAACAACCAGTTGGGAAAAGGGTATTTTTCAATAACTTTGAATGCACCGCGAGGCTACCAGTTTCAAGTAAAGTGTCTGTGTTGTTTTTCCAACAACGGCAGTTGCACACTGCTTAACGTCCCAATGTTGGATCCTCTACAGTGAAACACTTTACACTGTTTATCTGTCAGCATTTTTAACCGTGTTTAATCCAGCTGCTAGCCAATGGTAGGCTAACGTTAGCTGCTGTCGAGTGTAGTGTTAACTAGCATCATGTGCAGCGATGCTTCTGTAGCCTCTAACGTCCATTTCGGAGAATCAGAGAGCAGCGCAGGCATATCAAATCCACGTTGCTAATCGGTCCGGTATATACCGGTCGTTAAGGCGCCGGTGCCGTATTTAGCACTCAGTCTCAGTACCCAACCCTACCGGAGACCACTCTGTCATGGTGATTGCAAGGACACACACGCCATCATCATTGCTTTGCACAAAAACGGCTTCACAGGCAATGATATTGGTGCTACTAAGATTGCACCAAAATCAACCATTTATTGGATCATCAAGAACTTCAAGGAGAGAGGTACAATTCTTTTGAAAAAGACATCAGGGCGCCCAAGAAAGTCTAGCAAGCACTAAGACCGTCTACTAAAGAATATTCAGCTGCAGGATCAGGGCACCACCAGTGCAGAGCTTGCTCAGTGCATCTGCATGCAAAGTGAGGCAAAGACATTTGGAGGATGGCCTGGTGTCATAAAGGGCAGCAAAGAAGCCAATTTACTGACTGATATTCTGCAAAAAGTACAGGGATTGGACTCCTGAGGACTGGGGTAAAGTCATTTTCTCTGAAGAATCCCCTTTTTGATTGTGTGGGCCATCCAGAAAAAACATGGTCCAGAGAAGACAAGATGAGCGCTACCATCAATCCTGTGTCATGCCAACCGTAAAGCATCCTGAGACCATTTATGTATGGGGTTGCTTCTCAGCCAAGGGAGTGGGCTCACTCACAATTTTTCCTAAAAACTCAGCCATGTATAAAGGATGGTACCAACACATCCTCCGAGAGCAATTTCTCCCAACCATCCATGAACAGACTGGTGACGACGAATGCCTTTTCCAGCATGCATGATGGAGCACTATGCAATAACTTAGTGGCTCGGGGAACAAAACATAGAAATTTGGAGTCCATGGCCAGGAAACTCCCCAGATGTTATTCCCATTGAGAACTTGGAATCGATCCTCAAGAGGTGGGTGGACAAACAAAAATTTACAAACTTCACACATTGATCATGCAAGAATGGGCTGCCATCAGTCAGGATGTGGCCCAAAAGTTAATGGACAGCATGCCTGTGTGGATCGCAGAGGTCTTGAAATAGAAAGGTCAACACTGCAAATCTTGATTCTTTTACATAATGTTCATGAAATTGTCAAAAGAAGCCTTTGACAGTTATGGAATGCTTGTAATTATACTTCAGTATACCACAGTAACTGACAAAAAGATCTAACACTGAAAAAGCTAACTTTGTGGAGAGCAATACTTGTGACATTCACAAAACGTTTGACCACAACTGTAGAGCTAACAGCACGTATTTCATCACCCTAGGGTACAGTATATTAGTACATTTATTCCAAATGGCAACAAGTCCTTTCCTGTCTTGTTACTGAAGTAAAAAATGTGGCAGCAGATACTAGCCCCGTTTTTTGGTTAATTCATAATCTGGTGAAGAAAGAGAGAGGGGGTGGGGAATGAGAAAGGGTGGAGACAGAGACAGTATCCTTCTTAAAATAGCTGTGAAGCACAACATTTAGGAAATTGTACCAGCAATCTGTCTTTGAATGTCCTTTTCTCTCACTGAACTATTTGAAATGATGACCGAAGCAGACCTATACACAGAATATAAGGGGGTCTACCTACCTAAAGAGTTACACTCTCAGGAGAGCCTCAAATACTATGAAGACTTTACCTTCCGTCAGGATGATATTTTAATTGTTACATATCCAAAGTCAGGTAAGTTGAATAAACAGACAGAAATGTAAACCTGCTGCACACATTGTTTTTAGGTCTACTTTCACAGACAGATAACACTAAAAAGGTCATGTAAAAGACATTTAAAATGTTGTACATGCACTAAAACCTCTTGCTTAAGTTTACTCTGTAAATCATTCCATGAATGTGAGGCACGGTATTCAAATGCAGTATTACCTAACTAGAGTTAACCTTTGGTGTCTCCAGTATAAACAGGCTTTGTGAACGAGTCTTAAATATATATTATTTGACCACAGGATTTTTGAATTTAGATATTTAAGGCATTTCAGTAATACAGCTTTGTAAATAAACATCAATCAATGTCTGGACCTTCTAAAAGTAAAGGAATTCCTGAAAACTGGAGCTGCGTACGTAGGGTTAGTGGGGAAGTATTGTACAAGAACAATAATTGGGAAGAGAGTAAATGGGGAAAATATTTGGTTACACTTTATTTGGAGAGTCTGACATTCCATCTGTATGTGCTCTACAGATAGTTTGTTGATGATATGACTATCAACAAACTATCAACAAACCATCTGTTGATAAGCAACTAATTGTGTATTTTAAGGGTAGGGGTAAGTTTAGAATATGTTTTAGGGTAATGGTTAAGGTTAGGTTTAACATAAGGG
>JACXGM010010068.1:0-10482 GCA_016801145.1 Umbra pygmaea | reverse complement strand
GTTTTCCCCTCATCTTTCCTCATGTAATGCTGTATTGTTTTTCTAATTCCTGTCTTCCTGTCCTGTCCTGTCCTGTCTACCCGGTGATTGTCTTGGACGGGTTGATGGCTAATTTCACTGATTACTTGTGTATACTTGTAATTATGTGACAATAAAGTTGAAAGTTGGAATAGAACATTTTTGCTGTACAAATGTAGATCTGGAAGAGTTCTCCACATTTGAATATGTGGCCTTCACCCTAAAATCCGAAATACAAGTGTTGATGTTAACAATCTATCGACCATCAAAACAACTTCCACGCCTCCTACTAGAATTCTCTGAAATACTCTCACTGACCGTCATCAAACATAATAAAATTGTTATAAATGGTGACCATTCACGTAAATAATAATGCTGATAAGTTTCACAACAAACACATAAACACTACATACATTAGATTTAGGGATAACAAAAGGATAACATATGCATAATCTTTCTGTTACAAATTACTCCCTCTCTGACCACTACTGTGTATTTTATAATCATCTATCTGAAACCAGGAACAAGGTATAAAATGTAGTCAGAAAACAATACCTAAATGAAGGAGCAGAGCTAAAATTTTCAAAACTTCTAGGTGCACTTGACTCCAGCACAATCAACACAGTACATGAGATGGTAAAAAATGAATAACAATCTGAGAAATGCTCTAGACAAAGTAGGCCCAATTCCGGTAAAAAAGATGTTAGGAGAGAAAGTATCAACATGGATGAATAGCTCTGTCCGTAAACTAAAAAGAGCATATAGGGCAGCTTAAAGAAAATGGAGAAAAACTGGACTTGAGGCCCATCTTAGCATCTACAAAAAATCCTTAATGACCTACAATAACACTGCATGTGCTGCAAGAAAGAACCACTTTTCCAGGATCATTATAGAATGTGGAAATAACTCTAGAATACTATTGTCATAGGCAAACTGCTAAACCCTGCCCCATCTCTAAATGGACATGTTAAGGCTCTAAAACTAAATGCAATGATTTTGCTGCTTTTTTCAATAACAAAATCACAACCATCAAAGCCAGCATTAATACAACAAATATGAACTTCCCAAGCAAACCTTGTACAAAGCACATGAAGACATTTAACAGCATTGTTACTGACGACCTACAAAAGATTGTTATAGTAAATCTAACACTTGCCCATTGACCCTATCCCGACCACTTTTCATGCCCTGTTCTGAATATTATAAACAAATCTCTCGAATCTGGAGTTTTCCAAAATGTATATGAAACTGCAGTTATAAAGCCACTTATTAAGAAATTACAACTAGACTTCGAGGTACTAAGCAACTAGTCAAACATCACATTTCTAAGTAAGGCGCTTAAGGAAGCAGTTTTTCACCAATTGAACACATTTCAAAATGACAACAACATTCTAGAAAATTCAGGTTTTAAAGCAAATCATAGTACAGAAACAGCCCTGGCCAAAATAGTAAATGACATGGATGCAAACAAGGTCTCGTTCCTAGTCCTCCTAGACCTGAGTGCAGCATTCGACACCAATGATCATGATACTCTACTAGATCGTCTCGAAAACTGGGTTGGTCTCTCAGAAAGTGTCCTTAGATGGTTTCAAACCTAAATTACAGGTAGAAAATTCTTTGTCAGTCTTGGTGATCCTCTTGAGGAACATAATATACTATGCAGTGTTGCACAAGGAAGCTGTCTTGCTCCACTACTTTTTTTACTATACATGCTTTCACTAGGTGATGTCATCAGAGAACACAATGTAAATTTCCACAGCTATGATGATGATACACAGCTATACATTTTTGTAAAGCCAAATTACATAGATAATTGCCATACATAATTGGATGAGTGCGAATTTCATATAAAGAATCCAGGATAAAACAGAAATCCTCTTAGTTGGTCCCAATGTCAAAAGGAGAAAATCAGCACGAGCCTTGGTAACCTGACTTCCCTGATCAAACCTGAAGAAGCCTTAGTGTTATCATAGACTGTGAGCTGAGTTTTACCTCCCATCTTAACAAGGTGAGAGAGTTCATAACCCAGAATGATGCAGAGAAAATAATTCACACATTTATTACAATTAGATTGGACTACTGCAATGCACTCCTTACATGTCTCCAAAAAAGGTCTTTAGAGAAGATTCAACTCATCCAAAATCCAGCAGCTAAACTCTTAAGAACAAAGAGGCGAGAGCATATTATTCCAGTTCTGAAGTCATTACACTAGCTCCCAGTTCCCCGCAGGATTGTTTTCAAGGTCCACCTGCTTGTTTATAAAACAATAAATGGTTTATGACCAGCCTATTTTACAGATTCTCTAAAATCCTATGTTACCCAAAGGGCCAGTAATGGGCTGGCCATCGGGAGGGTCGGGAGTTTTCCCGAACGGCCGGTCCATCCCGGGCCAGACGGGCCGTCATATTTTACTTTGACAGTTACAGACCTGGACGTATTAAAACAGGTGACAGTAGGCTGAAATAAACTGGCTGCTGCATCTGCAGGAGCGCAAAACTGCGTTCTGGTCCGGCCGTCAAATCGAGAGAGAGAGTTCCTCTATATTTACATGAGGAGAAACCCAGAGTGAATGACGGACGCGGGGAGCGACGGATACAGCGCGCGTGCACGGGCGCGTGCCACCCCACGCCGGTCGCTCCGAATTTTTGGCCCAGTCCATCCCTGCAAAGGGCCCTCAGATCTTCAACAGCTAACCTGCTAATGGTACAAAACCCCACTCACAGACAAATTGAAGATGCTGCCGTTAACTATGCTCCAAAGCTGTGGAACACAATACCAAAACATAAGGAAGCATCATCTATTGATATTTTAAAAAAGCTGTTAAAACATATCTTTTCACTATAGCATTTAACTAAGCCAGCACTCAAATGCTATTTATGCCTTTCTTCTTTTAATATGTTCCTTTACATTTCATATTTTCATCGCTTTGCCTGCAAATGTGCTCATATGTTTTTTATGTTTTACATTTGTCTTTAATTGATATAAATGTATTTATTGATGCAAATGTCTTTCATTTTATTTGACTTTTATTGATGTAAAGCACTTTGAGCTGCATTCCCTGTATGAAATGTACTATGAAAAGGTTTATTATTAATATTACTAATAATAAGTATTATTAAAAAAAAGGGTGATGTTACAGATTGAACAGATTTTTGAAATGACTATATTATTTTTTCATACTGTCCCAACATTTTTGGAATCTCAAATGTATAGGCTTAAACAACTAATAACAGCAGAGCAATATAGCATTAAATAAATGTTCAAGAGCATTCTCTTATTACAAATGATTATCATTAGCAATTGATCATGTAGATCTGCAAGGCGTAGTGGGCTGAGTCGCTGCATTGCAGGACAGTCAGTAGTTCAAGCCTGACTATGGGATATCTTGCTTTCCATGGACCACCAGAACGGGGTGGCACAAATTGGTATAGTGCTGCCCGGGATTTTGGATAGACAAGCGGAATAATCTACCTTGCCACGTCGTTCTCCAGCAACTCCGTGTGTGCAGATCGAGCACCTGTAAATTAAATCATGGAAGTATAGTTGGTGAGCGTAATCATCCCGTACATGATCTGACTAAAGGCTTCCTTGTTGGATGAGCAGTGCGAATAAAATCGGCGGCTCATGACATGTGGTTTTATGAACCATCTGTGCACCCCGCCATCCCGCATCTGTCCAAGGAGTTGCGGAGCTGCCGACAAGGCAGGGTCAGTAGGAATTGGGAGGGGAGAAAAATTGTGAAAAAAATGTTATTCACAATTAATATATCTTCTGTGGTTGTAAAGATATGATGACATGTTTCTGGTTGTCTTTCCCTCACAGTGATGTTTGGTTCTTGGTTTGACCATGTGAAGGGCTGGCTGAAGGCTCAGGATCTGAATCACATCATGTACATATCTTACGAGGAAATGATATTGGTGAGTGACCTACAACCCTCCCCAAATGACTTCCAACCAACTGTATATAATAACCTCTTCCATTTAGAAATAGATATGTTTACATGTGGTTAGGGACCATTCGGAGGAAAATAGGGGAGGGTCATGTATTTCTTTGCTTTGTTCAGGGGAGGGTCACCCAACGTTTTCTAGTCTGGGGGGGTCACCCAACGTTTGTATTCATGAAAACAGTCAAATTTAAATGTGGCTTGTTTGGTGCATGTTGTTCCATGTAGCTCTCAGTCTCAGCTCCCCATTGCTAGCAGATGGGTCTGACCCACAGGGTGAGCATCCAGTTTGGCAAAATAATGCAAAAGTGGAAGTGCCTTAAACCTGCATTCTATCTGAATTGCAGCTGGGGGTGACATGTGCGGTTGCAAAAGAAGGTTGGTTTCTGTAGAAGTTTATGAAAAAATGAGCCAATTCTTACTTCATTTATTACCTCGGTAAACATTTTCATAATACGTTTATGGTGTCACTCGCTACTTTTTAGTCTTCTGCAATACAGAATAATGTTCATTTTTTGAATTATGGTCTTGTTGATTTTAAAAATAGCGATAAACAGGGGTGTTTTAGGGCGTGGCTATGTAGTGACTGTGCCACCTTGGTCGTCTATTAATGTCTTGTTCAGCGTTTGGTTGTACAACAAGACACTCAAAGGAGTTGGCCATTCAGTTTCCAGAAAGTAATGTTACATTTTGTATTTAAACAACATACTTAAATGATATATATATTCAAAATGACACTTCTTTGCAGGTACTCACAGGCTTTACAGGAAAACTCAAATACCAGGCCGAACCATGATCAGGATTGTCATAGCCAGAGTTAAATATCAATGACCCAGCAACTAACATATAGGAACAAGACACTTATATACAGAGAAACTGGGGAAAACAAACTACACACACAGCTGACATGAATGTACCTAATTATACGAACACAAGGAAATGGCTGACATAATGCTGAAATACTGAAGCCAGAAGAGGGAGACATAGGAACAACATATGCTGAGCCATACAATAGACCAAATTAAATATTATATACAAGACTTAATCAGGGTAAACTAATATACAAAAGCCCAGGCAATATTCCAGATCAGTGTAAAGAGGGGATCATTACAGGACCCCCCCCCAAGGCGCAGCTCCTGAGTCGCTAAACCAACCCGAAACAAAAAGGGACCGGGCCCCACAGCCCACCCAAACAGCTGGAAGCCGGGCGCGGAGGCCCGGCAGGAGGACGCCAGACAGGAGGCGGCAGAGGAGGAGACCAGGCAGAACCAGGCCAGGCCGGAGGAAGCCAGGCAGGAGGATGCCAGGCAGGAGGTGGCCGAGGAGGAGAACGGGCATGATTTGGTCGAGGAGGAGACCCGTTGTGCGAAGGCAGAAGCGGAGGGCCGGAGTGAAGAGGCAGAAGCGGAGGACCGGAAGGCGGGGGCAGAAGCGCAGGCTCGGCGAGCGGAGAGCGACCTCTGCTGGCCGGGAGACTTGAGCGACCTCTGCTGGCCGGGAGACTGGAGTGACCTCTGGTGGCCGGGAGACTGGAGCGACCTCTGGTGGCCGGGAGACTGGAGCGACCTCTGGTGGCCCAGGAGACTGGAGCGACCTCTGGTGGCCGGGACACTGGAGCGACCTCTGGTGGCCGGGAGACTGGAGCGACCTCTGGTGGCCGTGGAGCGACCCCTACTCTAGGGATGGGGTCCTGACCTTAGAGCATAGAGTCCAGACTCCAGGTATAGGGACTCTTCTCACAGACGGTGGGACCCTAGCAGGAGATGAGTCTATAGCCTGTAGCGGAAGCTTGTTTGTTTCAAGGGCCACCAGCAGGGAAGGAGAACGGGCAAGCAACCTTTTAACCAGGAAGGTAATAAGCTCATGTGCGAGAACCTCCTGACCTGTATTCCGGGCAAAAAATTGGTCAAACAGCTTTAAGTCCTCCTCTGCGGTCCTGCGACCGATTGACACCCACTCACAGAAATCGGAGTCCACCTGTAGATCATTTTTCAGGGTGGTGGTTATGGCTTGCATGACCTCAGAAGCAATGGACGGCTGTGGTGGCAGGTCGGCGGCCATCTTCGGACTGGGGCTGGTAGCAGCCATTCTGGGACTGGCGCTGGTAGCGGCCATCTTGGGACTGGGGCTGGTAGCGGCCATCTTTGGACTGGGGCTGGTAGCGGCCATCTTGGGACTGGGGCTGGTAGCGGCCATCTTGGGACTGGGGCTGGTAGCGGCCATCTTGGGACTCTGGCGGGCTGCGGCCATCTTGGAACTCTGGTGGGCTGCGGCCATCTTGGGACTCAGGCTGACAGCCATTTTGGGATTCTGATCTGCCATCTTGTGATCTTTGAAAGGGGCAGCAGTCTCAAAGACTCTTCGAGGGAGGATATAGCCGCCGTCTACCGCCTCATTGACCGAAATAAATTCTTCATAGGAGGCCTCATATAAGTCCCATTGCATTTCTTCCTCCTACTCGTCAGAGTTGCTGGCATCCCAGATGGATTCCCGCAGCTGAACCCAACAACTGCCATGAGAAGGCTCAAGCATGGCGTTATATAGTGCCTTATAGTATTTGTAAAGGCTGGGTCATTCTGTCACATCTGACTTCATTGAATATGCAAATAATACCACATACTCCCACTACTATAAATAATAGGTTTTAGTTTATTAATTTATATGAAAAGAATAAGCCTATACTTAGGATAAACTACAACAAAAACGCTGGGCAGAATATAAACACCCATTTTACTAACTCAAAAGGAACTTAAAGCTTTACTAAGACAATGTATTCAAACAACATACTTAAATTATATATATATTCAGGCCCAACCATGAACAGGATTGTCATAGCCAGAGTTAAACATCAATGACCCAGCAACTAACATATAGGAACAAGACACTTATATACAGAGAAACTGGGGAAAACAAACTACACACAGCTGACATGAATGGACCTAATTACACGAACACAAGGAAATGGCTGACATAATGCTGAAATACTAAAGCCACAAGAGGGAGACATATGAATAACAGATGCTGAGCCATACAATAGACCAAATGAAATATTATATACAAGACTTAAACAGGGTAAACTAAACTAATATACAAGAGTCCAGGCAGTATTCCAGGCCGGTGTAGAGAGGGGATCATTACACGGTGGAAGTGTTGTGCTATTTTGAGTTTTGGTAGTGGTCTATAATAGCGATTTCTTTTTACTCCATCCGTGCCCTCACAACTAGCGTTATAAGGTAGTTGTCAGTTTGCACTAAAACTGGGCACATTCGATTAGCATGAAAATATATCCCAGAGAACGGTTGACTCGGTACCCATGTGTTTTTAACCCCTAGGTTCATAACACATTACTCCAGTTCTGAAGTCAATACACTGGCTCCCTAGCCTGGTTGACACCAGACCCTTCCCAGTTGTAACTGAGAGTGGGTCTGGGCAAGGTTCATTCACAGTCCATTTCCAAAGGGGCGTCACCAACGGACGTTGCTGAAATGCCTCTCGGCGCAATTAGATATATCAGACTTTTGCCGAATCAAGTCGGCAAGACCACGACAACATCTTTTTTTAGATATGAAGGCTTCGAGTACTGTTCTTTGCTCTGTTTTTAACAAAAAGGAAATTTTCAAATCGCTTAAAGCAGACGCGATAGCTGATTCGAACGAGTGATATTCCGGATGTTCCATTGCGGCAGCCATCGTTGTAATTGTCTGCTTTAACCAATGACAGTATACAGCTGCGCTATTGTCATCATGTAAATCCCGCCTCAACGGTTGTGATTGGTGCCTCTATTTGGAAAAAGTGGAAATGGGCTTGAATGGGCTCTTGTCCAGACTGAAAATCTAAATTTGCCAGAAGTCCGTCAGGGATCTCCCAGGCTACTGGCTCACAGTTCCCTGCAGGATTGAGTTTAAGGTCCTCCTGCTTGTTTGTAAAACTCTAAATGGCTTAGGACCAGCCTATTTTACAGATTCTCTAAAATGCTATGTTCCCCTAAGGGCCCACAGATCTTATAACCTAAGAGTAGAAAAACCCACTCACAGAAAAATTGGAGATGCTGCCTTTTTATGTAATATGCTCCAAAAAGCTGTGGAACAAAATAACAAAAACTATTAAGGAAGCATAATGTATTAATATCTCTCAACCAGTAGAAAGTGCTATGAACACCTGATTATGCATGAAAAAAGAAATACCGTCATATACTGTGAAATCGGTAGAATTTTGAAAAATACCATGATATACATCTTTGGTCATACCGCCCAGCACTATTAGATCATTTGAGTTTCAACGCTGAAATGGACCAAAGTGTTTTTGAATAATCAGTCAGGCCCAGATGGAGGACCAAATTATCACAGACAAGGAGCTGATTTATTATTATCTACTCTGGCTGGGGTTAGCCTTTATTAGCACCAATGTGGCATATTGTAATTGTGTGAATACTTGGAGGAAAGAATGTAAAATGAATAAAAATGCCTAACAGAATACTACAAACTCTGTTATATTTAAAGCCAGGGGGGTTGTATACTTTTTGGTGCAATTTCTTGGAAATAATTAGAGCAATGGGACAGTGGCTAACTGGCTAACTAGTTTGTTTTCTGGGGTTTTCATGCATGTTTTTGTTAGCTTCAATGTAGCTATCGGTGATTGTAAAAAACATATATTTAAAATAATCTGTTACAGATTATGACTAAATCTGAACCTAATGAAGCGTTGTAGGGGTTATAGCTCTGGGACAATATTGTGACCCGTAGTAAATGTTTCAAATTGTGGTAGGCACAAAGTTTGCATTGAATTCTGGACTTTGTGGTATTTCAAGTAAAATCCAATACAGAAGCAACTGAACTGTACTCTCAACTGTTTTATTAAGTTAATCAGTCTAGGGTTCTGTTTTTAAATACTATTTTTAAAATGTTTTATTTACTCTGGAATTGTCCTTTAATGAAGAACGCACACAAAATAAAACATACTACGTCGTTCTTGGCACTTGAAACGGGCAACAGTAATGCCAAAGGAAATGCTGGTATATAAACACGCATGCGAAAATAAGTACAGTAGCATGTTTACATAGTATGTGGATTTAACCTTCTCAGGACAATTATTTCTATTCTGGCAAAAATTTACACAGGAAAACTAGCCTGAAAGTCACAGAGGCATTACACAATGCATATCCAGAATTCTTAAAAGTAAGCCTCAGCAACTGAGCACATAACACACAACAATACAGGTACAGCGAAACATAGTAATGGCTACTTACAATGAGGCATACACACACGGACCAGCAGAGGTTATTTAGAGGCATTGATTAACACATGAAGGACCAGTGAGCAGATAATTGGTTTAATAGGCTACAGGTGCGTGATTAACCAGTCTAAGATGAGGATGAATGCAATGTCGCCAAGGTACTTGACACAGGTCCCTAGCAACCAATGTTCAAAATTAACTTTTTATCCACCATCCAAACGGCTAGTGAATGTTCAGATTTAACTAGCCACTCAATAGATTACTATTGTTTTTTTGGCTGGTGAGTGAAGCAAATCTACCAGCCACCTGAATATTTTACCAGCATTTGGCTGGTAAAAGGTGCTAATTTTGAACCCTCCTAGCAACACCAAATAGCTATGGACTGTGACAGGTACTGAATATTGTATCATGCTGTTCTGCACTCTTTTTTTAATTTCCTGACTTGTTTTGTATATTGTTGATCCAAACAATGAACTACATTGCTCTCCTTTGCAGGACCTGAAGGATTCTGTATCAAAAATTTCCAATTTCATGGGGAAGTCACTTGGCTGTGAAGTGATAGAGAAGATAGCAAATCACTGTGTGTTCAAGAACATGAAACAGAACAAGATGTCCAACTACTCCCTGGTCCCTGCTGAGTTCATGGATCAGAAGAAATCAGAGTTCCTTAGGAAAGGTGAATACATTTTTCAGTAAATTAGGATGTACAGAACACTTCACAAACAATGGCTGATACCTGTGGTTTTCTGTCATGTTCTGGTGACAAAAATGTGTTTGCACACCTGATTCAAATGATGAATTAATCTAATGTTGAATGATTGTTTAAGACATTAGTCAGGTCTTAATAATACCATAATAATTATATGCTGTATGTTTCAGGGACCTCTGGAGACTGGAGAAACCATCTCACTGTGACTCAGGCAGAGTACATTGATGCAGTCTACAAAGAAAAAATGAAAAACTTTAAGGACATATTTTTGGGGGATTTAAATTAACAAATGATCATCATCATCACTATGATGCTGAGGCTGTGGTGATGAGTTGTTCTGTATGTTAACTACAGTATGATGCTGAGGCTGTGGTGATGAGATGTTCTGTGTGTTAACTACAGTATGATGCTGAGGCTGTGGTGATGAGTTGTTCTGTGTGTTAACTACAGTATGATGCTGAGGCTGTGGTGATGAGTTGTTCTGTGTGTTAACTACAGTATGATGCTGAGGCTGTGGTGATGAGTTGTTCTGTGTGTTAACTACAGTATGATGCTGAGGCTGTGGTGATGAGTTGTTCTG
>JACXGM010010067.1:11332-26976 GCA_016801145.1 Umbra pygmaea | reverse complement strand
TTGGGAAGGGAAAGAACACATCTCCTCCAGACAATCTCTCGGGGTATCTAATGTCCGATTTACAAATGCTGTTGGCGCACCGCTTTACCGTCCTGCTTGGAGTCAATTTTTGTCGGACCTGCTCACATTGTTACGGTTGCTATGATGTGTGATTGGACAATGGCAGTTTTGGGGGAGGGGCCGGCGATAGGTCAAATTGATTGTCAATAGTTCAATTTGAATCTGAAAGAAAACAACTGATTGGATCAGTGACATAATGTGATTACTTTTCAACTCGGGGATCATGAGGCTGAAAGTATTTCCTTCAGAGAGGCTAGGCACGGGCAGGATTTCTGTGTTTACTCTGGGTAAATTATCTTTATATGTAGGCCTATATAATAATATAGAGTTGCTAGTTATTGCAATTATTGGAGGTCTATGAAAACAGCTAGCAGCCTTTGCTTTGCATAGCTACTTATAACTTCCTTCCTAGTGGACACAGAGTCATAATGATATTCAGGACTTCATCTCACTCAGGGGAAGTAGATACATATATTTTAACTGCATTGAATCCACATAATCAGATGTTTACCAGATGAAACTTAAACATGTCCTTTGATGGCCTATGGTGGACTCTATCATATTATTTCCTCATTTTATTTGGCCTATATCTTTACAATTAAGATTAACTTGATTGATCATGTAAATATATATCTTATAGGTTTTAAGGATCAATGTTCAGATCGAATTGCAAATTGTCTCTAAAGATGTCAATACATTATGTTATTATTATTATTATGCACATGTCTGGAAACACACATAGTAGTGGTATCACACGTGACACCTTCAGTCAAATGAAAGGTAGGTTTTGTCTAATCAGCAGAATCACAGTGTCCAAACTGTCCTTAGGCTTATCTCCTAGGACTGGCCCCAGATGTTTGTGGTGTTTCCAACTCGATTGCTATCCTCGTCGAGTCAACCACTATTCAAGCATACTCTTTAGTTCATCGGGGCAAAATGATGTTTTTTTGTCTAGATCAACGTTGAATAATTCAAACGAAATGTATAGAAAAAATAGTGTATCTGACTCAATCGCAATGGGGCCCAGGCAGTGTCAGGGCTGCACAAGCTACAGTTGAGCTACATAGAGGGGAGGGAATGTTTGTCGGCCAGTGGTTGATGAGCAAAAGCACGGGGAGGGGTCTGTATCCAGAGATGAGGGCTTGGAGGAATGTGGGAGTAAGCCAGCACCAGTTGAAACTAAAATTAACAATTGAAACTAGTTAAATATAGGATAATTATGCATCCATCACTGCATCCTGTATCTACTTAAACATTATTTTAACCATCACAATTATTTTTAAACTAGCCTATAGGTGTGTCTTTTTGTGAGGCAATTTATTTTATGAATCGATCAAAGTGTCCTTATACATAATGATGATCAACAACAAAGTTCTATAACTTTAAAATGCGTGAGTTTCCTACTAGCGCACTTCCTCTCGAAACGTTTTCATATATTGAGGGTACCACGCCGCACGGAAAAAACTTTTTGCTCTTTTGAGAGCCTTCCTGTAGGCTAGAGATGCTTACTGGCTCAAGTATAGTGGGAGCAGCCTCAGTAACACGTCCCCTTGGAGACTAGCAGGAACAACACGTGATGCGTCTTACTTATCAGGTTTAGGGGAGAGGAGAGAGCAGCGCTTTGGGGACGGTCAGAGAGGAACGCTAACTTAAGTGTTTTCCTCTCGTCTCTCAACTCTTTCTTCTATCTTCCTCTTAGGGAATTTGGAAGAAAGAGTGGGGAACAAAGTTGTCGAACTTTGCTCATCCTCAGAAACGCCATTTTGATTCCTCTCCGGAACAACTTTGCAGCTTCTTTTTTTTCTTAGCCCATCATCACCATTCACCATCATCAGTATGTCTCGGCGCAAGCAGCCCAACCCCAACAAAGTCAAACGTAAGTACCCAGCTCCTCAGCTTATTATCACAAGATGTATTTGTTTGGTTTTGTCGATGTGTGATATGAATTGGGGGTTTTGTGAACTTTACAGTTGTTGTGACACAGAGTTGTTAAAGTTAGAAAAGAGATGTGGATAGGATAGTTTTCGCAACTCCCATTTGCTTCCTAGTTTCGATGAGGACCTGATGCTCATCCATGATTAAAACGCATGAGCGTTGGAATTTGTCTTTGCCTTATTATTACTTTGATCGAGAATGCAGAGTAACTTATTCCGACTTCAAATTAACAGCATTGGTTGGAGTTCTAACTTCCCCCTTCGGTAAAAGTTTTTTTAAATGATGGGGACTGTAGGTTCAAAGTCTGCTGCTAGCTTTGCTAACTAGCCTGTTGCTGCGCTCCGAGCATCCATATCTTCAGTGCACTTTGATCGAAGCCTAACTACAGCTTAGTGGCCATGTGTCGGTATAGCTAGCTACATTTTGACCTTGTCGAGACGTTTTCGATGTGCATTATGTTTTTCAAGAATTGCCACTGTTTTTAAAAGTTACATTTATAATGAGTTACTGGTTCGACATCATTATTTCTTACAGATTGTAGGAAATAAACCGAAACACAGTTCTTCCTGCTTGACGCATGTTATCGTGCTAGTCTTTATTTTCCCTGATTATACTCATCATCAGTAAATATCAAACGTTTTGTTGTTGTTTCCTACTTTTCACATTGTATGTTCATTATCATCCACTTGCGTTCTATAAGATACGGATGCAAAATGCATAGTTGGTGTGTAAAATGTTTTTTTGCTTTTATTCATTTGTGGATAGTTGTAATTCTTTACTAATTTAGACGCTCAAAACTTTCTGGAGTGAACTGATGAATTGATGCGTTTTGTCTCTTGGGGAACTGCAACGTAGCGCGAGCTGGTTAGATAATGGTTGCTAGGCATTTTTTTCTCCCCCCCTTCTCTTTCGTCTCTTGCTCTCGTCGACTGCTGTGCACATAGAAAAGTGTAACTTTGTACCTAGTATGTTGCATCTCTCTTTAAAACATGTCTGATGATATTACCTGTTGCTATTTACAATGAGTGTTTTTGGTCGGTGGTAGAACAACGCGATGTTGCTCTTCTCTCGAGCTCTCTGAGCTCTTGGAAGGAGGCAGGGAGGAGAGCAGATCCGGATGAGCAGTTCGCATTCCATTACGAAATTCTACACTGTAGTCGAGTAGGCCTACGGCGACAGCGGGATCATACACTTATTTCACTTTAGGGAAACTCGCCATCTAACTCTACTGTTCTATAACCAGCGTTTCGTGTATAAGCCTATCAAAACCGTGAATAGTTCAATTGAATGTGTGAGGAAAGGCAACACGAGGGTACAGCCGTGATGGGGGTGGGGGGTAAGCAGGATGCATCAGTAGACTTAATGTTAGAAGTGTGTCATTATACATTGAGGCAAGCCTGAAATAGCATTTCTTTAAAAAAAGTAGTTTTTTGTGGTAGAGAAAGATTACGTCCTGGTTTAGGCCTTGCAATCACAGTGAAGGAAAGCATGCAAATAAAATGGCAGACTAGTTAAGAGAAGGATGCTTTTGCTCTTTTTTTCAAACAATAATGCAATCATCCCATTATTATTATTATTTTGTTGAATAATGTAAAAAACAATTAACTTTTACCAAAAACATTCTATTGACCTGGGAATCTGTTTATAGGTAATGAAGGATTATCAACTTGGACCCATTAAATAATACAGGGTGTCTTTTTAGATTTTCTCAGTTCTCCACCCTTGTCAGTCAGTCTCCACTGCATAATATGTGCTGATGCCTGTAGCCTGTTGCCAAAATAGACCAGCTATGGTCTCATCTTAACCAAGGAGCTGGTAGTCAAGAGACTTGGGGGAAAATAATGAATATAGCACAACAAATAATGTTTGATTTTGTATAATGTGAACCGGTTGCAGCCTAGCAATGTATTTCAAAAGATGAAATGCATATCCCTGTTGTTGTTTGTACATCATTTTAGTCACCTGAAATGGAAGTTTGACAGCCTGCCATCTTGTTTTTAAACTTGGATGTGTTACTGTTTTTCATTTTCGATTATGTTAGTTCTGTTTTATGCCTAATTGTTACAAATGATAAAAAATTAAAATAATTGGAACATTGGGCTGATCAATGTAATGACAATAAATTTATCCATGCACAAACAAAAGTGACTAGGATCTGGTTTCAGTGACTGACTCGTTTTCCAGTAGCCCTCCTCAGTCACCTCTCCCAACAGCAAATCATGAGGCAGATGTGCCTGAACTTTGTGATCAGAGCTGTTTGCTGGCTTAACATTTCCAACGGTTTTAGTGACGGAAGGCTAGTTCACACAAACTAGTTGCGTTAAAAAAAGACTCATTAGAAGTAACCTCTTTGGTCTCTGTCTTGCTCGCAACTACCTTGTATTATTCAAGCGGATAAGGTAGTGACATAGGTAGTGATGTCATTCGTTCTTCATGCCAAAGGACTGTGTTCCTTCCATCATTGAAACCAGACCCTAGTCACCGTTGCCTAGAGTCGGGTTAGCATGACTGACTTGGTAGCATCACTGAAATGATACCAGAGGTGTTTATGGGTTTGAATAAGCTAAAAGAGAATTATTTAAACACACATTCTTTGAGAAAATGAATAAATATTTGACAACAATAAAACATTCCTCTGAATAAGATTAGAGCCAGACACGGATGCAGTGAACTCCATCCTCTAAGGAGGAGTAATTAGGAATCCTTCAATCCCTGATGCTCTCATTAGCTGCCATTTAACCTAATAAGACCCAATCCATCCCCCAAAGACACCTACTTAAACAGTGTCTCCTGATGGCAGCCCATGGTCTAGCCCCTTCAACAATGCAGGGAATTGGTATTAGCCCCCCCAAGCCTCCTGTTTAGCTTGTAACCTCTTGTTGTTCACTGAAGCTAAATGAATGGAGTAGGAGAGAGCTGTATAGGACAGAATGCCCAGAAAACACTGACTGTCCCAGGTCAGAATGGGTAAAGGTAGTTAAGACTTCTATCTCTCCCTGATGAAGATGGGTTGTGCTTTTCCCCAAGGGTACAGATGGGTTGGCCCTTTTGCTCCCAGGGCTATTTTTAACGCTCCTTTTTTAGATAAGATTAGGTTCCATCCCCTGGCCGGCTGGCGGGGTGTGGAGGGGACACAGGGACTTTGCTTGTAGGTGCAAGAGGGAGGGAACCTAAGGAAAATGGTTTCCAAAATGGACTCCAAGTTTGGTGTTCAGCCCCTAACTTTATTTTCTCAGGGCTTCTCTTCTCGCAGCTACGGTGCAAATTTAATTCATAACATGCTTTGACTTTGTAATGTTTTTTGAAAGGGAAAAAAGGAATTCTTCATCTTTCCTCCGTGATGATGTGGTTGTTTCTAAGCATTGACTTTTTGCAATAAAGAGACAGCTCTCACTGCGTTTAGGCTTCACATGCTATTTAGCACCTCCCAATGTGTGAGGCTACATACCCACCTTCTATTGATGAATCCATGGGACAAGGTTCAAGGTACATGTGGTTGCTACTGTTCCGATGGGGTAACAGACATCCAAGTGAGATGATGGAAATTTGAGAGGTAGATGGAACGGCTAAGTAGGACAGCATTGGAGCTTCCATTGTGTTTATACACAGGCGGATTTAAGGGGAGGGTTTCGTTAGGACAGAGCAGGGATGGACTTATTTTACAGGTGTGTGGTTGTAACTTACAAAACAGCGTCATAAACAGATGTGCTGGGCCCTCCCGGATATATTACAACATGTCCATGGGGCCAGTCCTGAGTTAGACCCTCATACCCAAATGGTGCTCAATAGGTCCCAGGGTAAATACAAGCCTAGTGGTGAAGCTCTGTGATATTTGTAGGCTCAGTCACACATTTGTGATAGAAGGCCGAAATCTAGTTTATTGCAACTGGCTTTTAATAGGCAATACTTGGCTGCAAAGCTAATATCCAGAGTCAGTCCTAATGTTTATGGGCGCCATCATTTGTGGTACAATTGAATCACATTATTGGATTTGGTAAACTTTTGGAAGAACTGATTGTTGCAGCCACTTTCAACACACTAGTAGGAAACCCGGGACATTGACCCTTCATTTGCTGAACGGATGCTTCTATTTGTTGCTAGGGGCGCTGACTGATCTATTTCACCAGCATCCCTTTGCCAAAACAACCACAGAGCTCCCGGTCTGATAGTCCTCGTCTTTCTTGCGGGCCCACTTATGTGCTGTTAATATTGGCCATGTCAGCCATCTCACGGGGTGTGTCGAGTGTCCGACTGATAAGCAGATTGGAGAGAGGGAGGGAGCGCAGCACAGCGGTGATGTCGGCCCCGTCTTAGTACACAAGACCTGTGCGTCCTTTATCCCTGTGCACAGCTCCGAGCTGTCACTGCCCCCCCCCCCCCCACACACTACTCCCTCCTCACCGAGCACCTACCCTTCAGCCTCCAGCTCAGGCTGCAAATAAAGCAGGTATTTACTGCGGGTTCAAAGTCTAAAGCGACGACTGTGTCACTGATGTGAAAGAATGCTAGAGGGGGAGGGGAGGGGGGTGGTGAGGAGGGAAGAGGGCGAGAGAGAGAGAGAGAGAGAATAGAAAATGGAGGCTGCAGTACCTGGGGTGAGGAGGGGTGAGGAGCAGAGGAGCATGGGGGAGACAGGAAGTGAAACTGCCTCCTCTCCTCGGTGGTGGGGAAGAGATGGAGGAAGTGGAAAAACAATAGCTGGCCTCCTCAGATCTCAGCCTGTCCAGCTAAGGAGGACACAGCGACTTCAGGCAGCTTGTTTGGCTTATGGTTCTTAGACTGTTTGGAGGGGGCTGTGGGAATCTTTGTGAGGTAAAGTTGCCTCTTTAAAAAACTCCTGCCGCACAGTGCAATTGTTTTGTTCCCTGAAGTTTTGCGCGTTCCTCTTCCCGTCAACGAGCAGCCATCTGTGAGCTGCAGGCTCTCTGGGAGAGGACAGGGTTAACCCTGTTGGGAGACTGATGGAGACCAAAACGGGAGGCTGAACTGAGGGTGCGCAGTTAGAATGACTCCCCTCCCTCGCTCGCTCACTACCTCAGGGTTTATCTCTCTCTCTCCTGCAGCCTCACATTGCTCCCGCCCCTTCATGGCTTTCTTGCTGACTAAACAGTTTTGTCAGCTGGCAGTTGCTTGCAGGCTGAGGATTTGCGATAGCTTCTGGAGGGTGAAGGGGGAGGGGGGTGCTCACAGACAGCACTTGTTGCTCACTGGAGCTGGACAGGCAGGGAGGAGGGAGGGAGGAGGGACAGAGACAGACAGAGGAAAAAAGTGCATACAGCAACAGCATCGTCCAACCAGTTTTGTGTGTGTGTGTGTGTGTGCGTGTGCGTGTGCCTGAGAGAAACAAGGAAGGGAACATGCCAGTGTGAAATACTCCTATCTACTTTATCAACACATAGGCAGATTGAAGTTACTGCAATCAGTAAGTTTTTTTATTTATTATTCAGACACTTAACATTGTGTTTTTACAATGTAAATGCTGTTTAGAGAAGTCAAATGGATGGATCTAAGGATGACATCTGTTTAGGAGCCATAAACCGGCCAGTGGTTTGGACTGGTGAGATAGTGACACACCCTGGCTGTCTCCTCCCTGGCCTGCCTAGTAACACCCCACCCCTTGGCTGCATTGCGACGCTCTGTTCACACCTTGGTGTTTGACCTGTAGAGACTAGACTATCAGGTAGGCCCAGGTGGTCAGATAGCTTCCCTAAACACAACCCACCTGAGCACTGCATTCGGGTAAAAGATGCTGTTGGGGTTAATGGTAACTTTGCTAATAGTGTGCTGACCTGCTAACAGCCTTCATGGGCTTTGTCCTGAATGGACACCCAGACAGTTTTCCCACTTTCAGTTAGATAATTTTCTTTCTTGTGAGTATGTAAAATTTAGACACACGCACGTGATCCGTGTTACTTTTAAAGATGGAATGTTCCACTGTTTAGTGTAAAAGGGCCTTTTAGAGTAGAATTGAGCGTCAATAATCACATTTCCTCTGCATTTGAATTGGTAAGCCCCACTGTGGTAATCCCCAATAATCCCGCCTGGCCAGCTCCACATAAACGCCTCTTTAAAAACGCATCCTTGGAAGGAACCCTGAGCCTGCACTTCCTGGTCTTGTTCCCTGAGCGTGCCCAGTACGGTCACCTCCCTTCACACACTAGCCCTCCTACACCCATCTCCCGTCGGCTGAAAAGGTACCATTGTTTGTTCTACAAACACACCGGACACACCTCGTCTCCATGGAGATCGGGTCGCATGCTCCTAGACTTGGTGCTCCAACTCGGGCACAACAAGATGTTGGCCACACCCCTTCAGGGACTTACTCGCACCTCTTTTTTGCACGTTTGCGTTACGGAATCGGGGGTATTGAGAGATGGGGTGGGAGGGGGTTTTCAGGCTCAAGTACTGAGGGTCGACAGAGTTCTCTTTGTCATGACAACGGAGGATAAAACGCTTGGTCTTGCTGTTTTCCCTTCCTGTTTAAATGATTCATCACAAGTAGTTATCAGCTAGCATAGTTCTTACATAACCATCCACATTTAAAAGAAACAAACCATTTCTTTCCTTCCTTCTCAATGACAGGATGAACTCCAGCTTAGCATTTGGGTTTTGCCTTCCTGTTCGTAGACATCAGCCATGTGATGCCGACCAATCGCTGGCCTCACAAGATGGGGATAATCTCTGTGACACTTCACACGTAACAGTCTCTCATTCAGTTCCACGCCCAAGGACTGGCGTTGACACAGGTTATGACTCAGGCCCCCCCCTCGCCTGCTACTTTCACACATCACGGGAGAAAACACTCTGTCACGAAAACAACACTCACTGTGGACCGACAGTGTTTATCCAACTTTTGATTAAGATTAGACAAAGGATAAAGTTGGGAATTGTTTCCAAAATACCCCCCCCCCGTATCCTTGAGCAGATCAAGTTGGAGGGTGTGGTACGAGGGGGAGGGGTGTTAGGTCGGGGGAGGGGTCATAGGGCTGCGGGGGAGGTATAGGTGTGTGCGCTCCGTTGAGCTGCAAATAACGCTACACTGTCACGATTACCCCTCCCCCCGCAGGGGTAGGGCTGATGGGATAGGCAAGACTCTCCCTCCACACCCTGGGGGGAGGGCACACAAAGGTAGAACCCCCCCACACACCTCGACAGGAGCAGCTTGCTTCCACACAATGTAGGAGCTACCTTTTAAACCCTGCCCAGGCAACACCGGTGATACAGGCCACACAGCCGCCACCCATCTCGGAGCACACACACACGCACACACTGACAAAACAGGACCAGGTTTGCTTAGTGTTAACCCCTTCAGCCATCCTAGGGAATGTTTTCTCTGTCCTGAAACAAACAGGTCTGGGATAACTGTGTGGCGTTTGTTCAACTAGCAAAAGTTAGTTTGAACTTGAGGTGAAATGACTAGAATATAACACCACATCCAAATGATAGTATACTTTAAATGATGTGGCAGAACCAGGTTCGGTCCCTCCCCCGCTCTGCTGTATGGTGTTCTTCCCAGCATCCTCTGCGTGGAGCAAGGTTGTGTCGCCTCAGAGGCGTTATCATTAACCAGGCCGTCAGACCAGCCGGCTCTACAGTCTGCCCCCACCACCACCACCACCGCCAGGTAGCAAAGTTCACCCAAGTGGAAGGAATCATAAACCCCATCTGAGAAGAACATTAAAGTTGTTTCCAGCTCCCACAGATGAATCCAGGTTAAGGGTCCTCTTTGAGCGAACAGCAGCATTGAGACAAAAGACAGGACTTTGACCTCTTTACGTAACTCTTTTCAACTGACCAGAGTTCACTCCCTCTTGGCTCCAGCTCCTCTGTTGTACCAGTTCCGACATTCGATATAGATTAGGACAATGGATTGTTTTTTCTTTTAGGATAGTTTCATCCTTCCATACTATGTGTACCAACAAGCAGTTCACCTGTTGTTTGTCACCAAATACTGCTCAAACGTGAACACTGAAAGCAAACATCCCACCTTAGTATTCCAACACTGAGTCACAGCAAATCGGTCTCAATATAGAATGTCGCCAGAAGACAATGACGTTGCAGGTCTGGTCTTATCGTTGTGGAGCAAGGTCACCAAGCTTGCGATGCCAGTGTTGAAGACTGTATGTAGTACAAGGCCCCTCTGGGTCCGGCGGAGGAGAATGTTACGCCCATTGAGTCCTCTAATGACAGCAAATGAGACGGGTCCAAGTGCACAGACTCCCATGGTGACTGTTAAAGACCCCAGAGAATGTAGTTAGCATATGTCTGCGCTGTTGTTTGCTTTCATTGATTTGTTCTTTCTTTTTTTTAACTTGCTGAGTTAGTCAATTAGTGTGTCAATATTTACTATTTATTTCAGCTAAATTGACAAAGTGGGCTAGATTCTCTCGTCGGATCTGTTTGCGTGGCATCTTCTTGACATCACATTCTAAACGTGTACACATTCATGACTGACTAGCTAGCATGCCACCAGAGCCATTTTGGGATGAGGCAGACGATGCCAGGGATAAATGTAACTCGGAGGGGGGGAAAGGAGCTTTTTCCTCCTCTCATTTCATCCGTTGCTGAGGAAATGGGCTATCCCACAAGACTGCAAAGTCTTCTGGACTTCCCCTTAACAGGAAACGGTGGATACTGGATGTTGTTTCAGGTTTTCATAATTATGATAAGCGCTGTGTGCTGCGTTACATGAATTGTTATCAGAAAGCAAAGGAACAAACTGGTTAGGCCAGAACCTGAAGATTAGAATTAATTTGTTAAGCAGAGGAACCATCTTAAGTTGGATACAAAATAAATACATTACTGAAGAGGATAATGTGAATCTACACAGTGTGGTGGATCTTCCAGGCAGCACGTCTGTCCTAGTAAACATTAACTTCTTTATCAGGCCTGGTGCTCAACAAGGAGGCACAGAGGCCATCATTAGAGTTTGGGCTTCATATTCCTCCAGTCATTGCTAGCGGAAGAGCATCACTGCTAAATGGAAACTGTTGTTTTGAATTGCTCCCCTCCCTGGGATTGCTTTCTTTCTGGTTTTTACTGCCCCAGTAAGGGCCAGAGCCAGTAAGGGCCAGAGCCAGTAAGGGCCAGAGCCAGTAAGGGCCAGAGCCAGTAAGGGCCAGAGCAAGTAAGGGCCAGAGCAAGTAAGGGCCAGAGCAAGTAAGGGCCAGAGCAAGTAAGGGCCAGAGCAAGTAAGGGCCAGAGCCAGTAAGGGCCAGAGCCAGTAAGGGCCATGCCAGAGCCAGTAAGGGCCAGCCAGACAGCTCAAGGCCCAACTTTTCAACTTTCTGTCTACAATATCTATGCGGTTCCACCCCTCAGTAACCTCTAACATTGAACAAGCTGCTTATTTCAGCTAAAGGGCATTATACACCTCACGCTGACCCAGCCACACCGCACTGCGACCTGTTGCAGCCCGTTACAAAATGTGAACCACAGAAATATGTAGAAGTAAATGTGAAGCCGAAGCTCTACGATGAATTTGCGTGAAGTGTGTAGCGGCATTAACAGCTGGACAATGGGGATGTAAATGAGGCCTTTACAGTCATTTAGCTAAAATGTTCCCATGAAGCAGTGGGCAGAAGATGAGGATCAGAGCCTTGTAGGCTGTAGGACCTCTGTTAGTGCCTGGGAGGAGGGGGGGTAATCGTTTTCTCTTGTACTATGGTGGGTGTATTATTAATACAGAGGATCGTTCCAAGCTCTTGTATGTAAAAATGTTAAAAAATGACTGGGGTAAACCTTTCTCAAAAGATTACCATTTATTTTTGCGGGAGCCCCCAGGAAAAGGGGGCTCCAGCACCTCATCAATCCCAGCCCTCAGATGAATCAGGCCCTTGTAGGACAGATGTCCTCAGGCAGCAAGGCCAGCAGAGGACCCATGTAGAGTCTCCACCGCTGGAGGAGAGGGAAGAACACAATGCGGCTCTTATTTCAGAGTAGAGGGGAGAAGATGTGGAGGAGAGGAGCGTGGGGCGTGATGTGATGCTGCTGCTGGGTGGGGGGGTGATGGATAACCCCTGCTGCTCGGAGCTTCGAGAGCCCCCCCACCCACAAACTGTCATTAATGCGTGCGGCCAGGGAAACAGCTGGCTGCAGGCTTTCTGATTGGTCTGAGGCAGAAAGCAAGGGGGCCGGTTTGGTGGGAGGAGCTTGGAAAGTGGGCGGCTCAGTGGGCGGGGCGGGGCTGTGCCGGAAGAACAGTTGGCCAATATTGTCTGGCCTGGTTCTCTGACCAGCCCCTTTGGAGTCATGTGATACCCGGAGGAGGAGGGGAGGCTGGGGGCGCGGTGCTCCATGTAGAGTGACAGATATCGGGTGGTGCCTCTGAACTGAAGACACGCGCACGCACGCACACGGAAACAGTCCTGTACAAGGTTGTGTGAAGAACAGACACAACTGGTGTGGTCGCTAGGTATGTGTGTGTGTGTGAGGAGACAGACAGAGAGGGACAGCCTCAGTCCCAGTCCAAATGAAGGGTGTATTCTTCTTGGCTGCACAAAGACTCCCATTATGGTGAGAGTGGTGAAGAGGCGTAGATCCTCCCCACGGTTCTGGTCCTCTGCTGGGTGAACCCCCCTCAGTGTGGCCCTGCTCTGTCTCCTCCACAGACAGACAGACAGGCAGACAAGGAGACAGACAGCCAGATGTGGAGACAGACAGACAGAGACATGGAGACAGACAGGCAGTCAGGCAGACAGACAGCTAATGCTCCAGAGGTCTGTAAATCTCAAACATTTAAAAAGGAAGTCTGCTAAAGACAAGGTAGTGAGCAACACCAAAACATTTCCCTCACTCATTTCAAGCAGTTATTGTGTGATGGGCATCTAATGTGTGGCTTTTTGTTTTTGCTCTCCATATCTGACTCATAAGTACTCCTAACTCATACCAGATTTCATACCCATTTGACAATATTAAGATTGCTCCATTTTAAAGCACTAACCACTTTGTTAGGACTAACCGAATGGCTGAAGCGGTTGCCTGCTTTAAAATCCGATAGAAACATTGTTGACCATTTTGACTGAATGATCAA
Source organism: Umbra pygmaea (assembly GCA_016801145.1). Classification (NCBI taxonomy): domain Eukaryota; kingdom Metazoa; phylum Chordata; class Actinopteri; order Esociformes; family Umbridae; genus Umbra; species Umbra pygmaea. The sequence goes on along the minus strand of JACXGM010010067.1, from coordinate 13,949 downwards.
CACTCAACGCCTTTTTTGTGCGACGCTTCTGAACACCAACGTTGTCAGGTAGGCGGGGCTAGAAGGCATCACAAGGGTGTGAGTTTTGTTTCTGGGACTTGTGAGGTGTGTGTGTTCAGTCTAAGCTTAGCCAGGTATGGCGTGTATGAGCCTGCAGGCCTGAAGGCAGCCCCCCCACTCCTCCTGTTTGCTACGTTCTGAGACTCTAAGGGCTTTGCTTTTGCGAAAGACTGAGCGACACACCCAGCTGTATTGTTGTAACCCTGGGATGTTGTTAAACTGAGCCCGTTTCTTTTCAGTTCAGATTCTCGCTCAAGATGTGCCTGAACTGGTAGCGGTTCATCCATTTTAGAAATAATCTGATCTAGCAGGCTGTGCGGTATCAGTTCTGGACCCTGTGTTCGAAACCCACAGCAACAAACTTGGTGGGTCGTCATCCGTGCTTGTTGAGCTAATTCAGACTCTTACAGTACAAATGTGGTGGGACCAATATTAACCCCCATATTAACCTAAGGTCTGTCTGTCTGTATCAATGGGAGTGCACAGCCTTTGTTGCCATTCGATCTCCTGGGATGCTGGTATGGGGAGTCAATGAACTAGGCTATTAACTGACTTGAACTTAACAGACCTGCACGTAGTTTGTGTGTAGAAGAAAGGCGTCATTATCACTGCCGGCTTTGTCTGAGGTACTGCTGCTGTTACGTCAACACCCCCAGAACACCCCTGCACACGATTTATGGAGGCTGTCACTGCTGCGCACCACAATGAATGTGCCATTTGTTGCAGAGATAGACAACTGTCATGCCCACTGTGTCCTCCCAGCGGCAACAAAAACTACAGCTGGGCTGCAGGGGGGGGGGGGGGGGAGCCAGGGATTCAGACGGATGGAGGAACGGAGATGGAGGGATGGAGTTAGATTCCCAGGAGTTCTTTTTTCATTTGGTAAAACAAACAAAAAAGTTGTGGAACACGAAGTTCAAGTATGAACTAGACATGTCTACTACAGACTTAGAGCCAGGCTCACAACCATCATGACTGTTTGTATGTAGGATTGGGGGGGTTAGCCGTTGATGGAACGGAAGCGTGACATAAACAGGATGGTAGGCTGACGGACGGGGACATGAAGATGGATGGATGGAAGCAGACAAACGGAGAGAGAGACCACATGAGTGTCTCCTGGATTGAAGGAGTGGGGGATGAGCCCACTAACAAAAGTAGGCTGAGGGACGTTTACAAGCCAACCATTTCTGCTCACCGACGTGATTTACTGGTGGCGGCCAGCCGTGCCAAATAAGTAGCTAGCTAGCTCAGGCTATTTATTCTCAGCCTGATGGGGTGTCAAGCCCACTTCCCCCAGCTTCCATCCAGTGCTCGGAGGACCCATTGCTTCACAGACGTACTCAAACATGAAGATAACAGTTAACCCTTTGTTTTTTGTAGGAAAGTTGTCCTGTAACTGTAGCCAGTGTAGCAGCTGTGTGTTGCTCACACCGATGGGCAGGCTCAGGACAGTGGACCAGCTAGCCGCCTGTTCTAGGCGCTCGGGCGACTCACTTTGCTTGTTTTCCATGCAGCTGTCAGGGGGCAGTATGGGATCTGTCAGCCTCCCTGACACCCACCACGTCGCCACTGGGCCCGGGCTTTGGCGAGAAGCAACGAGCAGGTGAATGCCCCGACCTGGTAATAGCTCTCCTATAAAAGAAACAGACTAGCTGTGTACCTTGGGGGGAGCAATTGATTTGTCGGAGGGGGTTGCAGTCATGTGGGCATATTTCTTTGACATCATCTGCCCCTACATATTTTCCACTCCTGGAGTTGATGCTGAATATGAGCCTAACCAGCCCCCCACCACACCCCCGACCCTGCTCCTCCAGCCAGGCGACATGAGCCTGGACACTGGCTCGCTCTCTGTCCAGTCCACACTGCACCCCCCCTCCCCCCAGAGGGCCTGCTAACAGCTTCCAGTAGCCAGGACAGCATATGTCCCATTTAGGGCCAGAATAAAGCCCTGTCTTTCTCCTGGAGGAGAGAAAGGCCCCCAGAAGTCCCTGGCTGTCGCAGGCACCTGTGTGTGGCTGACAGCTGAGCCTCGCGTTGCCAGGGACCTGTGTTCTCAAGCCCTGTTACGCCACCCTCCATCTGTGAAGTGTGTGAATGTGTGTGTGTGACCGCGTGCCTGTGTGTGTGTGTGCCACTGGGCATCATGACAGCTCTCCTGTGAAGCCTCCATTAGCTTATCGTCTTGTTTTGTTTTCAGTTTTTCGATGTAAAAGCTAAAAATAGCTGTTGTCGTTATTTTTTGCATACCTTTTCATGGACCTGGGATAAATTATGTCTTGTTTACTGTAATTTATTGTCTGTATTCTTATCTACTATTAATACATTCAAACTTTCCACATTTTGCTACATTTATATTATGTATATTATGAGAATGATTGCAGCACTGAGCTAGATCCACTGATATACTGCAGTCAGACACACTTCACAATACACTACACTACCTCTCCTCCACAGTGGCTTACACTAGGTCTTTTTACACTAGGTCTTTTTACACTAGGTCTTTTTACACTAGGTCTTTTTACACTAGGTCTTTTTACACTAGGTCTTTTTACACTAG